>OMNO01056859.1:0-14275 GCA_900303215.1 Trachyrincus scabrus
CCCCCCGCCAGTACCTGGAGACGGAGCTGCGCCGCGCGCAGGAGGAGCTGGAGAAGTTCACCGATAAATTACGGAGGTGTGTGTGTGTGTGTGTGTGTGTGTGTGTGTGTTTGTTTGTTTGTTTGTTTGTTTGTTTGTTTGTTTGTTTGTTTGTTTGTTTGTTTGTTTGTTTGTTTGTTTGTTTGTTTGTTTGTTTGTTTGTGCGTGCGTGCGTGCGTAGGGACTTGAAGCTGGACAACGTAATGCTGGACTCCGAGGGACACATCAAGATTGCCGACTTTGGTATGTGTAAGGAGAACATGTCTGAGGACATCACCACACGCACCTTCTGCGGGACCCCAGACTACATAGCACCCGAGGTGAGTGTGTGTGTGTGTGTGTTATTTGTGGCGAGGTCATTGGATGACATTGTCTGGCCTGAGTCTGTTCCCACCCCCTTATGCTCTAGTATAAGGTCACACCCTCTGGAAGGACTCTCACACACACACACATACACACACACTCATTTGCAGAAATGTTCATATACCGTACATCTGTCAGTCATTCATCATCAATAATCACACCAAATCAACACTAATGTACAGTGCGTGGACATGAGATGCAGACAAACACACTGAAAGTTCCTCTGACCTATATAGCCAGTGGTCACCCTGTCTCGCCTGGGAGGAGGACTGTAACTAATGTGATCACACCGCTGTGACTCCACACAGAGAGAGAGATAGAGGGAGAGAGACATAGAGGGAGCGAGAGAGAGATAGAGGGAGAGAGTTATAGGGAGAGAGATAGAGGGAGAGGGAGATGGAGGGAGAGAGATGGAGGGAGAGAGATAGAGGGAGAGAGAGAGAGAGGGAGATGGAGGGAGAGAGATAGAGGGAGAGGGAGGGAGACAGAAACGGAAAGTAAATCAATGATGATTCAAAGTTAGGCGGAAGAGAGCCCACCCATGCACGGAGTGACCATGTCAAGAACCAATGTTTCACCATTGCATAGAAGCCAGACCATTTGACAAGCATCGGGTTGTGGAGAACAGATGACGTAGAACAGAAGATATAGGGTCACAGGTTAACATTTCAATGTTCAAAGATCCTGATGAATGATTGAGACCAGTAAATTATATATGAATATCTCTTCACCATAGAGAGCTTGTGATGTAAACCAAGAACAATGTCCACCAATGATTGCCTTGCTATTTCAAGTTGCTTGAAACATCGTAAATGAAACCTCACAGAGCCTGCAGGCACCATGAACACAAGACATTTGCAGCCGTTTCAAGCCGATATTCGTATTACAATTACATATTACTACACAATAAACACTTAGCATCAGACCCCAGTCATGCAGACTGACACTGTGTGTGTGTGTGTGTGTGTGTGTGTGTGTGTGTGTGTGTGTGCACGTGCGTGCGTGCGTGCGTGTGCCTGCATCGCTAGCAGCCTGATCCAGAACTGTCATGTAGCATTAGGCCTAATGGGAAAGCAATGTATGCAGTATACACACAGTCAAACACACACACATACCTAGAAACATATTTACATGCAGACCAACGCTTACATACCCCTCAGTGAGTGAAAACACACATGGGTACACATGACACAATCACATTTCCACAGCATGTTTCAGGCCTAATATTAACACAAAACAACAACACAGGTAATAGAGACGCACACATTTTCATACATGCACTAAGGTAGACGTGTGCCATACGCACTCGCATGCACTAACACACACACATGCACACACACCAATGCGCGTATGTGTGCATGCATGTCAGAGGAGCTGTGCAGGCCACAGGGTTTAGGATGAGTGAAGGGGATGGCAGGCCTTGGTCACATCTGTCGTTGTCAATCATCCTCAATCTCGGTTGCCATGGTGATATGCAGCATCACGCATCCATACACGATGTGATATATATGAGCCGTCGTAGCACATTAACAAAGAGATGGAGATTATAGAAAGATTCTAGAGAGACACACAAACAAGCAGGCAGTAACGCATACACACTCGTAGGCTGACACTCACACACATACACTGTGACAGCAGTAGGACATTACTACAGTGCTCTGCTGTTTGCCGGAAACTGATCTTATTAACTTGTATGTTCCTGAATGCTTGATTGTCCTCTTGTAGCCCTGTCCTCATCTCTCTATCTCTTTCTCGCTATCTTTTTTTTTCTTTCTTTCTTTCTTTCTTTCTTTCTTTCTCTCTATCTCTCTATCCCTCTTTCTTTTTTTTCTTTCTTACTCTCTCTCTCTCTCTCTCTCTCTCTCTATCTCTCTCTATCTCTCTCCCTCACACAACTTCTCCCAATCTGCGTCGCTCCTTGCTTGATGCACTCTCCCAGTCACCACAGTGCTGTAGTAGACTGACCCCCAAGGTCAGACTGCCTCTCTCTGCTGCTGTGTGAGAGACTGTGAGGTCAATCCCTCCTGACACGGCACAACAAGTGTGTCAAACTGCTCTCTGGCCCAGAGTGTATTATTCTTTCTGTTGTATGACTGTATGTGGTATGTATGTGGAACAACCAAGATGGTAAATCGCCCCCCCCTTACATTTACCTCCTATCATTATCCCAACTGGCCAAAAAATGAAAAGCTAGTCCTGCAACCTAATAAATTCCATAATATGAGCTACGTACAGAATAGTAATAACTATAATTAAGTGAATGTGAGTTAAAGGAAGTCAAAGAAGCAAGATAAGTGGAAACACACCCAGTTCTCCTCCAACAGAAGGCAGAAAGTCCGCTACTCAGAAACTACAGTGGTAGATCTTTGAAAATATGTGAGAAAGGGAGGACCGGATCTTCTCAAGATTGAGGCATCAATTCACTAAGGTACACACATTTGGAAGTAGTAGTAGAGTAGAATAGTAGAAGTAGTATTAGAATAGCACAACGTGCTAGGAGAGAGGTGAAGGCGAGGGCATTACGTTTCAGCGGCAGGTAAATGTAACTCTTCAGGTGGAACACCATAAGTGTCAAACACCAATTTCCAAAATTGTTCAAGGCTCAGACATAGCCAATACATATGAATTAATGAGCCATCCGCACTCTTACATTTATCATAGTGGGACTAATGTCAGGGTATATTTTAGCAAGTTTGGCCTTAGACATATGAATTTGGTGTACCACTTTAAACTGAATAAGAGAGTGACTTGCACACATAGTGGATGAGTGCACTTGTCCAAGAACGGAACCCCAGATATCCTCAGTGAGGGGTACACCAAGATCATGTTCCCAGGCTGTTTTAATAGCGGTCAACACAGAGTGTATTATTCAATCAAAATATAATGGACTGAGAGCCTGAGCGTGGACGCAGTGACGACTGAAACATATTTTCATCTGTGTTTTCTTTTTTCCGCTGGTTTTGTATCCCTTTATTCGGAACACAATAGCTCCCTGGTTGTTAAGAGTATCTCCCCGATCCAGCATCACAGCTCAAGTTGTGAAGACATAAATGTCACCACCACTATTTCATTTTCATCTAGAATACCCTGAACCAAAATCGTACACTTCTGTTTCATTGGATCAAGTCAAAATAAGTGTACGTTGAAATTCCAATCAGGGATGTAATTACAGAACAGCAGAACACATTACATGAATACTAGGGGTGTGGCGAAATATCGTGCCACGAAATTTCGCGATAGGAAAACGTGACGATATGCATCGTGGAGCTTAAAAATGCATCGCGAGACGAGCATGACTCATTCACTTCACATAACCACATATTGTCATCATACCTTTTGTGCACTAGAGGGCGCATGGCAGTTCCTCTGCCACGCTCTATCGCCTACCTATGTAGTGCTGTCAGTTTTAACAAACATGGCAGACAGCGAGGTTGAGATAGAGGATGCTCCATCTAATTTTAAATCATTTGTATGGCAGTATTTCGGATTTGCGGTGAATAATGAAAACTCTGAAAGTGTTGTCAACAAGACACACACAGTTTGCAAACTTTGCAAAGCACGAATGACGTACACAACGGCCAACACTACGAATATGACTTATCACCTTCAGTGCCATCACAAAGGAAAGGTACAGACTGGTACCGGTATGCCTGCTAAGAAACTAGCCAAAGGACAAACGACTTTGGATCAGTCATTTGCAACACTTTTACCCCAATCAAGTACGAGCAAAGGAAATCACCAAATGCATATGTGTTTATATGACTCATGATCGAAGACCTTTTCAGCTGTTGAGAACAAAGGCTTTCAGAAGATAACACTTTGGAGCCGAAATATAAAATTCTGTCTCGTGGACATTTGAGTATCCTAGACTCGAAACAGGTCATCAGTCCGAAAGTCCCCTGCACTAGCTTTATGTTGATATTTTGTGTATATTTGTTATTATTTAAGTGCAGATTGAAGTGCATTCTTTAAGTATTTCTAATTGAATTTCATAGTTCACTGTTATTTGAACTGTTGTTTCATACCTCAGCCATACTTTGTGGTAAACATTGTCCTACATTGTACATTTTTTGCCTCAGGAATAAGTAATAAGTAAATAAGTAATCTTGTTTAATTATACATTGTCTTCATCTGAACATTTTTAATATCGTGACTATATCGTACCGCGAACCCAATATCGTGTATCGTATCGTATTGTGAGTTGAGTGTATCGAGTTGAGTATACCTAATGATATCGTCCAACCCCTAATGAATACTGCTACTAAAATGCCAGTATGGAACATTTTTTATTATGATAACATTAGAAGGATTAACACTTCATGAGCCCCTCTTCCTTGCATATACGACTATTAAAGATTGAACTAACAGCTAAAAAAGACAATGCTACTTGGATCTCTTGGATCCACACGTAGTGGGGTGGTAAATTCCATCCTGAACACTGAGAATACAGTTAGACACATTAGACAAATTAGAAGACAGAAAATAGTGTCCTTATAGTAAGTAGGGACGAGGCTTAATAAATATATACATATCTCCAGTACGTGACTTAATTAGACAATAGAGGAAGTCCCAACGGGGCCGCCATGCTGTGGAGCAGGATCCCAGAGAAGGAGCAGAGGTTGCGCCGGCTGTCAGCCCACACCCAGGAGCCCGCCTCCACACGCACCTCCACCCGGTCTCCTTTTGCCAGGCGTAGCACGGCGCCGTTGAAGTCCACCACCACCTCCCCACCGTTGCGGTAGAGCAGCAGGAGGCCCGGGTGGCCTCCGTCCGAGTGGGTGTAGAAGGTGAAGTGGTACGCTCCTCCCACGGGGGCCGTGAACATTCCTGGAGGGGAGGGCGGAGTGGAGGAGTGGCTGAGCTTAGCTCGGTAGCAGTTGGATGATAGACAGTGACGTGTGCAGACTTTACAAGATAACAGAATAACCCATGGGGGGCACCGGCCCACAACACTAACTTTGTAGAGCATTAGTGTTGTATTTGTCTTTGTCTTATAAGACAAATATTGCATCTGAAAATCTGTCTACAAACTAGGACAATGAAAATCATTGTGAAAACAGCAACCGCTTTCCATTAGATTTTGTTCAAACCCTATCAACTGCCAGATTGAGTTGTGGGCACGCCCCCAGACACGCCCCCGATGATAGGAAGGGCTTATTGAAGACTACGGCTTTGTTGGGTGAATGGTTTATACTGTGGCCTCCAATGCATTGCAATATGACAGAGGTTGAGGTTCCATTGTGTCAGTCGGAGTCATATGTTGGATTAGGACATTTTGTACATATATTGTGTTTCAAATGGTTTAATACATGAACAGAGCTGGGAAGCTGTATGTTCACTTACAAAAATGTGTTCCTTTACTCAGAAAGACATTTAGCTTTGTGATTAACATCTTCTAAAACGTCCACACATACTTCTAAATACAATCAGAAATCCAGCCATTGAATAGAAAATGTGGTTAGAATACATTACCAGTTAGGGGGTCGTAGCCATCACCAATGTTGGTGATGACCTTGTAAACCAGAGTGGTCTCCGAGTTAAAGGGTCCAGTGTGAAGCTGGTTCTCCTGTAACACTGCTGAAAAGGCCACCTTTTCTGTAGGGTGGGAAGAGTGATACTTAGTCAGGTTTTGGATTGGCTGATAGAATACTTAAAGGCACTGGAAACCAAAATCCACAATAGCCTTCTAATTATGTAATGTAGGGTCTTATGTACATAATAGTAAGCATCTAAAAAGTATTAGAAAGTAGTTTCAATCCAAATATTGTCATTTATTTTTGTAAACTTTCCTGATATTGGGTTTGAATTGGGCGTGGTTATGCTCATACATTTATTACAAAAATTATGCAATTAATTCTGCGAACCAATCATAAAAAAAATCCATGTCAGTTGTCCCACCCAAACAGGTGCAACAGAATCTCTCTGCTCCCGCTCAGTCGGCCTCTTTGAGTCTGAGCCAGCAAACTCTCTGCAAACTCCCGACTCCCGGATGAACGATGAACCAACCAATCAGATACAACAAAGCCTTTTTGCTTCAGTGTATAATGAATCTTATATATTCATACCATTCCATCTTATATACACAAGCAGCATGGATGTTTGACAAATAGTATTAGCAAAACCAAACACAGGTTCACGAAGATTACAACTAAAATCGGTCTGGTATTCATACTGTGAAGACGAGGATTACAATGTCCACGGCAGCTACAGAACACGGTACCGACCCGCCGGCTGATGTGGAAGCGTGTTCAACCCAAACACAACAGACTAGTGGTTTTGCTGTAATGAAAACGGCCTGGCTGACCGACCATGGATGTATTATGAGAACGTGGACAGGATTGAAGCTCAGCGAGTGTGTTTTAAAACACTCAACGCCATGTTGGACCGATGTGTACTGGAGACTTTATTTAGGATACGGGGATATGGCAACTAACTATGACAAATAAAATTGTAATGATCATAGCTTGTCGTTTTTTATTCTTGGTTTTACTTCTTGGTCATTATTACAATGCAAATATGGACGTTTTCTCAGACGGTGTATTCATGTTATACTTTGGGTTTGTAGTAAGATTATTTGAAGGAGGCGTGGCTAGGTAGATGTCAATCAAGCGTGACATGGACACTCCCACACAGTCCTGATCAGAGCACTGATCAGCAAAATTATGTTTTTTTTAACAAACATTTCTATTATTTATGAACATTTATTCGTACTCAAATGTTGGTATATGCACAATAAGACACTTAACTTTGTACATCATATATGCATTGTTGATATTTTTGGACTGGTTGTCAGAGGCTTAACACCAGCTCAGCTTGTTGTATGCTACATTGTGTGGTTTATGGTCAGTTGGGTTCATGATGGATATATAGATTAGATCGATGTAGGAGTGAATCTTAATAGTTTAGTATTTAATAAAGTACAATATAAAATAATATTTAATTTTACTATTTACTATTTAGTCATTTAGGAGATTTAAAGTCCAAAGCAACTTCCGGTGAATTCAGATACAGGTCATTAAGTAGCTGGTAGGCTGTGAACGTGAACGAATCTTTCGGCTGGGAGTCGAACACCCGAGCCTACGCTACAGGAGCGGCAGTAGCTCAGGAGGTAGAGCAGGTCAGCGACCCTGAGCAAGGCACCGACCTAACCCTAACTTCTCCCGCTTGCTTCTGCCTTGCGTGGTTAACACCGCCGTCGGTGTATGACTGTGTGTATGAGTGGGTGAAAGTGAGGTACTAATTGTAAAGTGTGTTGCGAGGCCACAGGTTAGAAAAGGGCTTTACTACACTGTCCTAACCCTTATTTATAAAGTAATTTAATATAGTAATATAAAGTATAACGTAATTGTAAAAGTAGTATATAGTTTATATAACAAATCATACATGGCAGTGAGAACTACTCTGCACTATACAACAGGTTCAGTCCCTCTGGGCTTGTCATGTGTAAACACTAACCTTGGCTCATGGTGATCTTCCCTGTTTCCACCTCTGCAGCTGTTTGACCAATGCTGCTCTTTAGGTCCTCCAGCGAAGCCTTGTTTGACCCTAGTTTCACCTCCAACTCTGCCATGACGAATACAAATACTATGATGAAGCCACGGCATTGGAAAACATATCTAAATGACGAGTTGAAACCCTATGGCACTATGATTAGTGCCATAGGGATGGGGGTGCCATGTAGGATTATCACATTATGTAGTCTTCAATTTAAAATATGAAGTGACGATCACATCAATAAGTCTTACTACTTTAGTTAGCAGCCTTTTAATAATGCATGTATACATGGCAAGGAGTGAGATGTGATACAAAACATTCTCAACGTTTGTAGGACCCTTGCCTTGATCCAGTGCTTTTAGACCCATGACGTCATCCTCTGTCTTCCCAAGCCTTGCGTTCATCTGTGCCTGGAGACTCTCACTGGCATCGTGTCTCTCCTCCTCCAACACTGTGGGAGAATACACAGTGATTCACTTACATGACAGTAACATACACACACACGCCATTCCAAAAGCCATTCCTTCAGTTGCCTGTAGGGCAGGTAATAATAATAACCCAGTTTGGTAGTTTACCGCCGTCCACTACCCCGAGTGTCTCCACCTTGGTCTCTGCCATCTCCAGGCATCTGTTCTGTTCCTCATCCACGTTCTTTTTGGTTGCAACTCTGCAGCTCTGCACCATTAGACAGGTTCACATTAAAGATTACATTCGGAATGATAAAAAAGTAGCGTGTAATAAGTGGCATGGTTTTGTGTTTGGCTTTAGTTAGACATGACATTGTCTGTTCATATCGTGAGTAAATATCTGAAATATTGAACCATCTTTACCGTCAGTAACTGCCCCCAGTGTCTTCAACTTCTGCTGTTTCTCCAAATCGGAGAGTCAGCTCTTCATTCACACGTTCCCCTGTTTGCAGTTTGGACTCTAAATCTAACGAAACAAAGTGAGAATAAAAAAGGAATACAAAGAACTATAGATTACATAAGATTAGGTTAGCATCCCACACTGACAAACAGCGATGGAAATAGTAGCAGTAACCGAATAGACTTCACACTTCAATGTTTTCTTTGGTGACTAATGGAACAGCACGTTCTCTTCATCGTATTCATTGTGATCAATACATGTTATGTTACCTCTGGTATTGTTCTGCAGAGTCTGTACATCTCTCTGTGTCTCCTCCAGTCTCTGCTTCAGTACCTCCTCTGATCTCTCACTGGCTTCCAATCTAGACCCCAACTCTTCACAGTTAGAGAATGCTGCACAAACAGAAAGACATTTAGAGTGGTATTAATATGGTCTTTATGTTGACTTGGATAGTCTATGTTTTAAAGTTTAGTTTAATATGGTTTTGAGATAGACTTAATTATGCAAAAAACTTTGTTATGCAAAAAAAAACTTTTTTGTCTAAAATTAAAATGGATGATTTAGGTAGAATCCTCATGGCATCCTGCCAGAGGGGAGATGATGAGAGCAGCAAAAACAGGAGAATGTACCTTCTTATGTAATCACAATACATCATTAGGGATTTTTTGTCAGATCAAATTTTGGGTCGACATGTTTTAATTGCCAAATGGATTCTAACAATGTCTCTTTTCACTCTATGGTCCAATGATGCTAGTTCAATCAGGTGGTCAGCTAATTCTCTTATGCAATGATCAGATCCATGCATCATGGGAAATCTACAATGTTCCTCTAATTGAGGGTTGATCTTAATAGTTGACCAAGGTGTTTATATACCTTTGGCCATTCTCATTAACCACTAATCGTGTGCACACTGTGACCTCCCACTTGTTTACATGTGCTGTACCTCAGTTGTCTCTCTGTAGTTGTTGAATCCTGTTGCCTTGTTTGTCCACCACTGTCTCACTGGCGTTCATCCTCCTCTCCACTCCTAGAGATCCTCACAACCAATGGTCAAGTTCTCTATGAATCCAATGTAAAGCATTATATAAAGCACTATATTCCTGATTCATTTCAATACACAGTATATATCCATCGGTTCTTGTCTGCTGTTGTAGTCACGTGGTTTTCAGCCTACCTTGATCTACGTTCCTGAGGGCAGTCCGCTCCTCCTGTGCATCTCCCTGCTCCCAGCCCACCTCGCCCAATCACATGTCTACATCTGTCAGTGTAACTAAAGGCAACAAAATGTTGAATGGCTTTGTCCCGCAAAATATGATGAATGGATTTCAGGTGACAGGGTGTTGGCTATTATCTTAATTGTTGAAAGGGGAATTATTGAATATGAATGATTTAATTAAAATATTACCCTTGGTGTGTTTCAGGAGTTGTACCAATGTCCTCCCTTAGCTCTCCACCTTGCTGGCATCGAGCCTGGCCTCCATTTCTGGTTATTGAGGTCAAAACTCAACGTTGTCAACTTAACATATGTCTTATTAAGGAAGATGAAATCTAGAGGCCATCTTCACAAAGTATCAGACTTAAAAGTTAACATGTTGAGACTATATACACTTTCATAACCATATATATATATATATATATATATACATAAATATAAAAGCAGTGTGGACTGTAGATTGTAGATGTATTGTACCTGTGTACTGAAGGACAACTTTCTGCACCAACTCCCTCTGGTGCTCCTCTGTCATCTCACACACTCTCAGTCTGGCTTCATGGTCTTAACGTGAGGAGAGTTAACATAACGTGAGGAGAGTTAACATAACGTGAGGAGAGTTAACATAACGTGAGGAGAATTAACATAACGTGAGGAGAGTTAACATAACGTGAGGAGAGTTAACATAACGTGAGGAGAGTTAACATAACGTGAGGAGAATTAACATAACGTGAGGAGAGTTAACATAACGTGAGGAGAGTTAACATAACGTGAGGAGAGTTAACATAACGTGAGGAGAATTAACATAACGTGAGGAGAGTTAACATAACGTGAGGAGAGTTAACATAACGCGAGGAGAATTAACATAACGTGAGGAGAGTTAACATAACGTGAGGAGTTAACATAACGTGAGGAGAGTTAACATAACGTGAGGAGCGTTAACATTACGTGAGGAGCGTTAACATAACGTGAGGAACGTTAACATAACGTGAGGACAGTTAACATAACGTGAGGAGAGTTAACATAATGATCAACACAACAGACACAGACACTGTGTTGGATCATCAGTGCAACCTAGTAACCCATTCACCCTACTCATTAACGTCATCTTTATTGGGTCTGGGGTCTGATAACACTGTTGTTTTACAAGCTGAAAGCTTTTTCACGTGTAATATAAAATATGACGACCCTATTGCTGGATTGAAGCGACAACACAAACCCATCTATGACAATTTTTTTGTTCAGGAGATTGAATGTCATTCATTTAGAGTGCATCTGCTTATGTATTTTGAACTATTTCCAAGGGAAAGAGGATTGTTAAGATTAATATCTAAAGTCTGATCGCAGGCGAGCTCAAATCTGGGTGAACGGGGCGTTTCACTTTCTTTAGCTTCATATTTGTTTCGACCAATCATATAGCTGGAGGCGGGGGGGATCTGATTTGTACGTGCTTAATTGGCGAACACAAACTTGGCCAGCAGTAGTAAACTGTAAAAAAAGTGTCTGTAAAGGTTTCAACTCTGTGTAGACTGGCCACTGTAGAAATACAACAAGGCGTAAATCCTCCCCTTGCATTTTGTGGTTTCCGGCCCAGCCTCTGTGCCGTCTCCCCCCAGAAGTTCTGCTATAATATAGTAGGACTGCTGGATCCCAGATTAGGGTGGGACCAAATTATGGAGGGTTATGAAGTCTGCGATTTGATCATTCAGGTTTTAATTGCCGATCGTGGGATTACTTACTACCTCTCTGCCTGCCAAAAATGTACAAGCAATTTTTGAATATGTAACCCTGAATTTATTTACCTACCAAATGGTCAAATCTATCCTCCATTGGCTGGTGGCAGGTGTTAATTGTGGACCCTGTGTGTGGTGTGTGTGTGTGTGTCTGTGTCTGTGTTACAAAACAGGTCAGGAGTTTCTCAGCATATGTTAAAAAGCAACGCAGAACAGATTGCTTTCACCCATAATATGTGTGTTTGTGTCTCTGTCTGGGACTATTAGATTCATTTCAATTCAAATGATTCCAGTGCATACTTCCAGTGCAGAATGTGCTGTACACTGGCATTGTCTCCTATGTGCAGCTGCAGGCAGTATTTTCGACCCCAGAATACTACTGAAAATAAGAGCATGAGAACGTGTTGCTCTAGTTGTTTGTTTTTTCAGATGTATGTAATGGTAGTAATCGTCTCGCTCTCACTCTCTCTTATCTCTCTCTTATCTCTCTCTCGCTCTCTCTTATCTCTCTCTTGCTCTCTCTTATCTCTCTTATCTCTCTCTCCCTCTTCTCTCTCACGCTCTCACTCCTCTCTCTCTCTGTCTCTGTCTCTCTCTCGCTCTGTCTCTCTCTCTCTCGTGCTTTCTTCTCTCTCTTCTCTCCCGCGCTCTCTCTGTCTCTCGCTCTCTCTCTCTCTCTCTCTCTTGCATTGTGACATAATTGCTTATCTCTTATTGATAACAGTCCCCTGGTTGTCTCCCATCACACCACTCCTCCGCACGCCATACCTACACCAGCAGCAACATTACCAAATACAGTGTGTGTGTGTGTGTGTGTGTGCCTAATAGGATTAGCTTCATGATATAGGAACATTTTCACAGGGAGATAAGTGAGAAATGTGAAAATAGATAGTTGAATGGAGAGCTTTGGTATAGAGCTTAATGAAGAGACTATAAATACCAGATGAAACAACAGATTTGCAATTTTATCTTTATCCCAGAGGTGTATCTCATGATCTTAATTATGGCCACTGGCATCATGCCTACAGACCCATAATGAACTTAATGAGCTGCACCTGTTTTCTTACGCCTCTGTGATAAAGGGCTATTAGCATGAAAACATAAAGTCAACACAGAACAACACAAGATAAGCCACTGTGGTGCAGAAATATTCATGAAAATGAAGACAAATTGTTGTTGTTTTTAACCTGTAGATCTATGTGTGGTTCTCAGGTTACCTAACATGCACCTCAGCTAGAATGAAGTAATAACGTAAGAGTAGCGTATGTGAATAGTATGTGATATGTATATTCCTATTTCACAGGTAGCTTAGGAAACCAAAGACCTTGACTTTCAACATGAACCAGGAAATGAAACCGTGCATGATATGAATTCCTATTCTGCACATATGATCCATTTTATATTGATCACAGAATAAGCTTCAACTAATGGGCTTATCTCAGTCAACCTGAAACATACAACGGACCAGTGCTTCAGGTGTTGCTGTCCATGGGGGGTTTCATGATTCATTATTATTTTGTGTGCATTATATATTGGACTGTTTGCTGGTAATTGCAGACCCCACCCCCACCAGTATGAATTAAAGATGATGCGTAGCTCAATTTAATTCATGAAATTCTATCCAATGCTACAATAATGGCAGCAACACGTATCAGCAAGAATATGCTCTCGGATTGATACTTAAAATGACTGCAAGTCATAAATGGTAAGAATCAGAGCTGTCTGTCACAGTCTTTATTTTAAGTGGTTGGTTTTTAAAAAGGGGCGCGTTCGCCTATAGTGTTGTTGGTCTGGGTTAACTCTTTCACTCTTCTTATTGGTTGCAGATCATCGCCTATCAGCCCTATGGTCGCTCTGTGGACTGGTGGGCTTATGGAGTCCTGCTGTACGAGATGCTGGCGGGACAGGTGAGCTACACACACACACACACTCTCCCTAATAGACACTAGCTATCTAGCTTGGTACAGACTATGTAGTTGTATTTCACACTGCTGTATATCTACGATGACAAGAGTCTATTGGGATGATGTGCACTTTGGAAATATGTGTTCAACACTCAAGTTCTAACCTCTGTACATATACACACACACACATACAGGAACATACACACACACACACACACACAGACAGACACACACACACACACACACACACAGGAACATACACACACACACACACACACAGGAACATACACACACACACACAGGAACATATATACACATACACACACACAGGAACACACACACACACACACACACACAGATACATATACACACACACACACACACAGAAACATACACACACACACACACACACACACACACACACACACACACACACACACAAACACACACCACACACCACACACAAACACACACACACACAGGAACACACACACACACACACACACACACACAGGAACATAAACACATACATATATAAACACATACATATATACACACACACACAGGAACATACACACATTCTTGCAAATACACACCAATACAAACATATGCAAATACACACAAACTTGCACAGGATTACACAAACACACACACACACACACACA
>OMNO01056860.1:0-10649 GCA_900303215.1 Trachyrincus scabrus
TTTTTTTTTACATTTGGTTCAGATGTTTGAGTGGGCCTTAAAAAGGATCAATCCAAATGTCCTTTGTCTTCCAAAGGGGTTTTGCACTATGTGATCCAATCAGATGTGTGCCCAAAATGGCTATTTATCCCCTCTTTATGCATGAAACCAAGCACTCTGTTGTTATTATCGTTATTTTCCCGTTTCCAGTCTACAAATACAGTCAGCAAGTTTTTTAAAGTAACGGTGATACAAGGTTTGACAAGCTTGAATTTCACATTTATTTGCAGTCCAATGTTTTCATACAATTGTGCCCTGAGGATGTGGATCAGCCTTCCCTATACAACACTTCAACAAACAGAGAAGTCATTTTCTATGAAACCAACAGTTTCTCCTTTTAGCTCAGACCTAGAAGATCTTAAATGTTTTTTCTACGGTTCATTCAGTCATTGCTTACCACGAAAATGAACGGAACACCTTAATGCAATGTCAAATGTCAAATCCTCCTGCAGCACTATGGTCATGAAACATGGTTGTTTTGTTGTCTGAACATTGTTTCTGTGAAATACATTGCTGTGTTTACCTTTTATATAACATTTCACGTCTCTCTGTAAGTGTACGCTGTGTTTTCGTTGTTCTTTATTATGCTTTGTTATGGATTAGTTGTAGCGATGGTAGCTTTTGTACATTTGAGATTACTACCGGTTACCAATGTCTGCTTAAGTAGGTTTTAGGACCTGTTGCTTTTATTTTTGTGTTATTTTATTACATTTCATTTCCCTGTATCATTTTGGGCAGGAGTTTTATTATGACTCAACCCCTTTTATGGCAAAACTTTGTTTTATATTGTTCAACTCTCAGTTGATTTCTGTCTTTTCATTCAGTGCATTCAGCTGTTGTACTATAATTATTGTATCTCAGAAGAAGAAAAAAAGTTTGAACAGAGACCTGCTTTTCTGTCTTGGTGGTGATCCTTCAATATGATTTTGAACAGAACAGAACAGTTGATCCCCTGCTTTCAAAGTCATCCTGAAGGATCATCTTCAGTGCTCTGTGACTGTCATGGTGAAACCAAAGAAACAATGTCTTCCTAAATCCATACATAAACATGCACATATAATAAAGAAATCAGCTGTTCAAATATGTGCTTCAGGTGATATTTTGACGTTTCTCAAAAGGTGGCTTGGCAACTCATTAAACCACATTACTTAAATGATCGAGATATACAGACACACAGTTTTCAGTTTTGAATAGCAAACTGAGATAGTGACATTGGTCAGGTTTGGATCATGTCCCTACTAGAGTGTCATTACACAATGGACAATTCACAATGGAAAGATAGGCTGGAAAGTCTAGACTAGACTAGACAATTATGGAAGATGAAGAAATAATTAAACTAAGTCTAAGGCTTCTCTATGGCATGCCTTTGGGCAACTTCAAAACATGTGCATAAGCAACCCAGTACACGACACCCAGTTGGACCTACAGAACAGTAGGACAATCATGGTGATAGTAGAAGAGAAAGCTGAGAGAGGAAGGATATTTAGGAAGCAGCTATAGACCTATGGTTACAGCTTGAAAAACTACTCTAAATAGCGCTTTATAAATGTGTCTTGTTTGTAGACGTTTTTATTATGTTGTCAGTTTTAATAACTATATTTGGTCGAAATATACAACAAAAGATTTAAAAAAAGACTATGTTCTCGACCGACTGAAAATTGTATATTATGAACCAACCCAATCATTGGTATAAATTAATTAATTAATTATAAAACTGGATTTGTTTATTATTTTAAGGAGGATGGGGATGTTGGGCAGGTGTAAAACATTACACCTTCTAATAATATCTGGAAAAGGGACGTTTAATCAACGCTCGGAAAAGTTGAAACGCCAAAACAACGATGACGCCATCACGTCGTCTCACGTCCAGCGTCAAACACAGGAAGTGGAAACATCAGCTGATGCTGCTGCTGGCTGTTGTTGATGCTTGAAGTTACCGTTGGCGAACACACTTTGTTGCTTCTTTCGGGATATTGACATTGAAGACACGTTTTAAAGCCAGGAAAAGAAACACAGCGGGCATTTGTTTTGCCGACAAGCTTACGAGTAACAAGTGTCGCGTCGCCAATATTAAAAAAAAAACATTAGCACCAGCTGAAGAGCTAGCTCCAAAGCTTGAATAACGGAGAGACCGCTAACACATAGCAGCTACGCGTGATTTTCTTTGTTTTTAGCGTTACCACATTGCATCGCAACATTGTTGTTGTTGTTTTATATGAGTCCCGGGTACCAGGCGTAGATATACGCGTGTTTATTTATATTTGTACTTTATTTACTGGACGGTAACGGTTGCTATCTTCACTAAGTCACATTAGCAATAGCAGCGTCAAGTGAGACACAGGCTTGTTGACAAGCGTTCAGTCTGTCGTAGTGTGACACATAACGGCACGGATCGCACATAAAGGCTATTTTTCCGGCTATTTTATTAATTCGTTTTTTGTTGTAATTTCTTGTATTGAGATAGGCTGTTCCTATGTTAACAAACGAGTAACGAAACAAGTCACAGGTTGTGAAATAACTACAAGAAAACCCGAGGCTGTCCAGTAAAGTACAAGAGCCCGTCAGCTAGTCTTCGGGCGATCAGCTGTGTATCGATTCTGAAAGTTGACAGGCAATCAATAATAGGCAGTCGGCAAAGACTGTTGGCGTTGTATGTTAGCTGTCCCCGGTTGCGTAATGTGTTTATGTGCACTCTGTCGGCTCAGGTAATTGATCACCACCCCGTGATAACGACCGCATTATCGTGCGTTTCACGACTCGATGGGTTGTTGTGATATTCCTCTTCTTCTCTGATCGTTGTGATATTCCTCCTCTTCTTCTCTGATCGTTGTGATATTCCTCCTCTTCTCTGATCGTGGACAACTGGGGCCTGGCCTGTTGACAAGCTAGCGTTTTCTATTGACGCGTCGTTTTAGTCCTATGAATTAGAAAATATAAGATATAAGAGACATCTAACGTAGCTATAAACGAACTATATTGTGAGATAGTCTTGGGATTAAAGCGAGGACTCCCAAAAGGGTCCCGTTGTGTGTCGAGGAGAGGTGAGCTGTCCCTTACTACTCGCCAATGCTGGATCTGGAAGTAGTGCCTGAGAGATCGCTAGGAAATGAACAATGGGAATTTGCTCTAGGTGAGTAATAGGGCGATTTATTTCATGTGCAACCATGTACAATGGTGTGTATAATGTGTAGTTGAGTCTTTTACATGATCATGTCAACATATTCAACTAAAAGGATATTAACTGTGTTTACTGAATATAGGCCGTCTTAACTGTTCACAGTTAATCATATTCCTATATTATGTCTACATTCTACTTAATATAAACCTGCGAAAGAATTTGATAATATATCTAATTTCAAAATATGCTAATACCTGCTTTACCTTCTCTTACTTAGCCTGATTGTGTGTGGGCTTGGCCGGGAAAATACTTTCCATTCTTATTGTTGTGTGTGTTCTCAGGGATGCCACTGGCTCAGGCCATTTCCATTCTTCAGAAACACTGCCGCATCATCAAGAATGTCCAGGTGCTATACAGCGAACAGGTGCCTCTCTCCGTCTTCTTCACAGTTTTATACTCTCCTTTCTCCGACTACAAACACCCCTTAAGGCGGAACTAAGTACAGGTTGTCTCAAACACATCTCGGTAGCACTTGTATATTGGATATTGCACTTATATATAGCGATATATAAGTGCAATATATAGCGATTTCGATTAATTATTCAGCCCTACGTGGTGTAAAGGTTGAATTGTACTGCGTCAAATAGCCGTCATAGGTACACTGCGGATTTATGGTTCTGCATCGGCGGTTCTGACCGTAGTCCAAAGTTTTCAGTGACATCTGGTGAGCTTTCTAATGTACAGGTGATGTGTTGTATGAATGAACATATATGTGAACCTCCAATAGACGACGGGGGCCATCCGTCACCCCGATGTGTAGTTTTATTTTTGGCGAGGTGCCCGTGACCTATGACAGCTGGGCTCTGGACTCCGCTGACGACGTAGAGACCAATGTACCTACAGCAGCTATTTGCCGCAGTAGCGTAGTCTGGCCTTAACTCCAAGAATATTTGCATTACTCCCGGATATCTGATTACAGTCACTCCCCCGGAGCAACTAGCATTTTATAATGGGATTCAAGAGCTTCTATAATGACCTATTCATTGTTAATTCTGGTGTTCAAAAACATTGAAAAAACGCTGCTTAGTTTTTCTACCTGTGAAAAGCATGTTTATAGCCATGTCTATCTCTCTGTCCATTCATGTTCACCTTCCAACAGACGCCACTCAGTCATGACCTCATATTGAACTTGACTCAGGATGGAATTAAACTACTGTTTGACGCCGCCAACCAGAGACTCAAGGTAACCACCACAGAGTTTCCTGTTGACGACAACATGGTAGTGTAGTGTGAGAGGTGTGAACATGAGGTGTGACACTCTTGTGATCATTAGTCATTAGTCATCTGAAACCTCTCTAGAGTTTGTGTGCATATTTTGTGAGCTGGAAATTAATCTCCCCATAATCTGCATATCTAAAGTAGTACCTTATATCATCTTCTGGATGTAGCCAGTTTTACTGCATGAACCAGAATGGACACACGTTTTTAAATGATTCAATTATCATGCTGTTTTGGTGCTACGGCAATAGTGCACAAGTGTGATTTACACGTTGAGCAGGATAGCAATGTCAGATCTGAGGTGTGCGTGTGCAATACCAGTACAGGACAGGCGCCCTAACTCTGTTGTTGTGTGTTTGTGTCTCAACAGGTGATTGAAGTGTATGACCTCAGCAAAGTGAAGCTGAAGTACTGGTGAGTAGTAGTGTGAAAATGCTGATTCAGTGAACTGTATGTCTCAACAAAACCTGTCCCCGCTGGAGTGGAAACAAATAACTTACACAAATATTCTGTACTGCATTATTCTCTCTAAACGTGATTAGATCTCCTCCCCCAGCCAAAGCCAGCTATAAAATAGAGAGCCATTTTGATTGAATATTCACTCACAGTCACAGCGACTGGTGGTGGTGTATACTGAAGTCTGTGTGTTTCCCATTACAGCCTCTGTGATGTAATTGATTGACAGTCTCCACCTATTGACCAAATTAATTAGTTCCTTGGTTTTTACCAACATTTAAGTTCAAGTAATTTGTGTCACACCAGCTGATAAAGGTCTCTATCTCACTTCTATAGGCCAAGCCATTGCTGTTAGTTCTGAGGCCAATGAGGGCAGAGTCATCAGTACATTTTTGCAGAAGACAGGACTTGTGACTATGCCTGAACTCAGCTGTATACAATGAAAGTAAAAAGGGGGATAAAACAGCACCCTGTGGTGCGCCTGTCAGGGTTAAGATGGAGTCAGAGACCTTATTCTTCAGTCTCACATACTGAGGTCTGGAGATGAAATAGTCCATAACCCAGGCAATGATGGAACTGTGTTAATCAGTTTGTTTGCTAAAAGGTGAGGCTGGATTGTATTAAAAGCACTTGTAAAATCAAAAAAACATGTAGTCACTGTAGTCTCCAAGTGGCTGTAAACACTGAAGCATAAACAGTAATGAGTCATCAACACCTAATCTCTTGCAAATCGCAGGGGGGCCTGAAAAGAAGAGACCTGCCCAGTTAAATGTTGAACGTTTCACAATCTGAGATGTTAATGCAGGCCTCAGATCTATGAGTTCACGAGCATTGGGTTTCTTAGGAAGGGGGACTCTGCTTTATTCATCGAATAACCAATTTTGCATGTGTGTGTTGTGTTGTTTCAGTGGGGTCCATTTCAATTCTCAGGCCATTGCCCCCACGATAGAGCAAATAGACCAGTCGTTCGGAGCTACGCACCCTGGAGGTAACTCACACCAATAAACTATCTGTAAAATGTACTGTGCGGGACTCAATAGGTTTCCAATGGTATATTCCTGTATCCTCTAGTGGGAATAGTATATGGTTAGAATGGTTGAAAAAAACAGAAGAGCAAGAAAATGTTATAGTAAGAGTGTGTACACACACTACATCCAAGCCAACTTGCATTCTTTCAGGCTAGCAACAAGCTATCCAGTCGCTGCATGACGAGACAAACCCAACATATGACTGTAGGAGGGGTTCAGTCATGTGATCTGAAGTTCACGCCCCCGCTATCTTGGTACTTCTTGACCACACATTCAAGAATAACCAAGCGACCGGTTGTTCTTTTTATTATCAGTTACTCCTGTCTGACGGCTGTTTGCGTTCAACACAAAGGGGATGAGTTTGAAAGCGCAGACATGCGCTACACCGCTGTAAAGACTGCTCCCATGTTTTTCTTCTTTTACCGTAACTCGTACAAATCACATCAGCATGTTATTGTGTACTTGCATTGCGGATTGTTGCGGCCAATTACAGTACTGATAACCACAAAATGAGTAGCTTTAAGCTTTAAGCTTTTCCCCATCAACAACGAGCAGTATTTGCATCCAAACTCCATTAAACACAGTGCAATAATGTGAATGCGAAAATGCACATTTGTAAATAATGCATGCCGTGTGTGTGCGTGTGTTTACCAGTTTACAATGCTGCAGAGCAGCTGTTCCATCTGAACTTTCGAGGCCTGTCCTTCTCTTTCCAACTGGACTCCTGGAATGAAGCTCCCAAGTATGAGGTCAGAGCGGATGTGTAATACATAGTACTAGTATGTCTGAGTACAAACTAATGATGTCTTATAACTAATAACTTTTTTTTTTTGTGCAGGGGTTTCCTGCTTATAAGCATTGTGTGTGAACCAGAACAGCAGAACACTAAACCTAGACTATGTTGTGCACAAACACATTAAAACACTTCCGGTTTCTCCAGTCATCTTATAACCTTGATGTACCGAGTCTTCGCCTTTTCTAGCAACATTTTAATAGCTATGAAGGCAGAGGAAGTAAATGACAAACCACATGCCTAAGCCAAACCATACGCATATGCAGTTCAAACTATTTTCAGTGGGGCAATAAGACAAACATAGAATAAAACGTATAACAAAGTAAAGAGTTATCCTTCAAATGAATCTAGAGCACATTTTAGTCTAATAAGAACTTCAAACCCACCTCAAATCTAGTTAAAGCCACTTTCACCTAGCATGTATCATCACAGGAATCAGCAGGGACCTCACCACACGGTATTACAACGTTCTTTCAGTGGCGGTCCGATATGTATTGCATTATTACGTTTTTTTTTGTTGGTGATATTTTATATTTTGTGTGGTTTAACACAGGTCTTTATTTTTTAAATGAATGGCCGAACAGAACAGAACATAGCTGATGCAAATTGACTATTGGCTAATACACCATAGCAACCGTCATTTTGCTTCCACCTAGGTAACATTGACATTTGTGGCTTACATTTCTTTTTACAAAAAAGAAATGTTTTGAGTCAACCGGACGATACCAGTATTGCAGAAGCAATACTTCACAATATTTCACATCGATTTTTTTTTCCCCCCCATCCCTATTGTCGATTGTGTCTAGGCTTTTTCTCAAAGTATAATTAATGAAGAAAAAGGAAAATACACTTATGTGTGAGAGTAAGCTGAGGCTTCAGGAGGAGTGTTGGACTCCATTCAGTACTATAACTAGTTGTTTTACCCCGGGCTTCCCTGTAGATTCCCCATGGGGCCATGGTCAAGAGGATGCATATCTACACTGGCAACAACCTGCAAGACACAAGGTCACACACACACACACACAAGGTAACACACACACACACACACACACTCGGTAACACACACACAGATACACACAGTGCAGAGGTACAAATTAAGAGGTAAATATCCTCTCTCTTCAACACTTCTAAAGTTCAATTTTGAAGTTGTATGTCGCTTTCCTCAGGGCGCCACTGATGCCGCTGGCGTGTTTCCTTGGTAACGTGTATGCTGAATATGTGGATGTCTTGAGAGACGGGGCTGGACCCCTGGGGCTCAAACTTCGCCTCCTCACGGCAGGTAACGTGTGTAGCTAAATGCTCAATGCTTGAACATTTAATTTAAAGTGCCAGTCAACCCAAAATCATGTTTTAAACGTCTATGATCATCAACATAGTACGCTATCAGTGATGTGCATCTTTCCTTTCAAGCATGATTCCATACGCATCTCGAACCATGGGCTCCGATACGATACTTTTACTTTGAAACGATTCGGTGCGATTCGATTTGGAAATCGATTCAATACACTTATATTTGTTAGTACTCAAGTTTGGGTACTTGCCGATACCGTGTACTACTTTGAATAATAAATGCAATTTTCAGTTACCACAATAGTAAGAGTGTTATTTTGAAAAACACGTTAGATTATATAAGTTTACTTCATGAATTAAATCCAGCAATCAAAAAATATCGCTGAACATTTGCTGGTACATTTGGCATGAAGCCACAAAGTAAAATTACAGAAAACATTAAATTCTTAAGAACATTATACTTAAACTTATGGAAATTATATTTCCATAATAATGTTAATGGCAATGGTAGCGCCAGCCCTCACTCGCAGTGAGGAATAATAAGGCAGTACCCGTAACTTGCTATCGTGAACAGAGGTTGTAATTTGAACATGTCTCCTTTAATGCACTGATCAATGTACCAACAAAGAAATCCAAATAACGGTAAATGAATCTGAACTCAGTGTCGTAACGTGCACTCTGCTCCAAACTCAAGTCCCGTTCTCCTTGTGGCTTTTCGTTAAGCTAATGTTTGAGTTCTGCGTCAGAGGTTGATAGCATTTCTGATGGTCTTCATGCTGGTCTCCTCTCTCTCTCTCTCTCTCTCTCTCTCTCTCTCTCTCTCTCTCCCTTGCTGGGCTGTATGTTATGTGGGTGCAGGCTGTGCTCCTGGGCTGATGGCGGACGCCAAAGTAAGGTCTGTGGAGAGGAAGCTCTACTTCGGTGACTCATGTCAGGACGTGATGGGTGCCCTGGGCTCGCCACACAAGGTCTTCTACAAGTCTGAGGATAAGGTAGCCGTCATTCTGTGCTGCTCCATACCGCCGTAGGGCTTCATGTCAAACCATGCAACACAATCGGTGAGGCGGTCAGTCTAGATTTGTATGAGTTCTGTATGGTTTTGGCAATCTGTTTCAGATGAAGATCCACTCTCCGTCGCCTCACAAGCAGGTCCCTTCCAAATGCAACGACTACTTCTTCAACTACTTCCCGCTAGGCGTGGTATGTACCGCCGGGTGTGCTGTCACATGTACACGTGTGGGCCATTCTATGTTATTTTACACACGCTGACAGGAGCAGCCAAAGCGAGTTCCTAAATCCAGCTTGTTTGGTTATGTCTGTTTTCTTCTCATGCAGACCATCCCTGAACACAACATTTTTCAACCTCACACTCCCACCTCAAATCTTTCTTCTCTTATGTAGCAGACATTGGTTTCGTCCGTTTATAGACCCAGACTGATGTCTGGTGTTTTGTTTTTCCAGGATATCTTGTTTGACTCCACCACTCATCTGGTGAAGAAGTTTGTCCTCCACACCAACTTCCCTGGACATTACAACTTCAACATGTAAGGCTCTCTCTCTCTCTCTCTCTCACTCTCTCTCTCTCTCTCTCTGGCGGGAGTTTCTACTCGTCTTTTGCTGCCTTTTGTCTTCAATCTGTCTCTGATCCGTCGTCATGTTCGACATTCTCCCCACGAAACCCCAGTTTGTCCCCATGACGTTCAGCCTAATTGTTGTCATGTCTCTCTGTGATTCTCGTTCTAATTCGACCGGGATGTGGATTCTCCCTCCGCAGATATCATCGATGTGACTTCAGAATTCCGCTCGTCATCAAAAAAGGTAGGCTGCCGTGAGTCGTGAGTCAGTTTACCGTCCGTCCCAACCGTGCTCTGCTCTTGTAGTCTAACGTGTGTCGCTTGGCTCTGACTCATGCACAGGAGGAGCTGACTCTCAGTCAGAGGACTGCATATTGACCACATACAGCAAGGTCAGATAATGCACCCACACGTGGAATGAATGGATGTTACACGTCACACAGCTGTATTCGCTTGTTGTGATTTTTATTTATTTATTGTGAAGCATTATCGCATTTCAACTATCACATTACAACACGTATATTATGAAATGTCCTGCGCTTGCAGTGCCACTTAACGATTTGAACATGCGGTGCAACTGCACTGTGTGTTCAAACAAAACTCACGTATACATTCATTCATTATAAATATTACATTCTTAATCAATATTCAAAATATATATATTAAAAAAAGTATAAATATCTTTGTCTGTTAGTGGGATCAGATCCAGGAGCTATTGGGACACCCCATGGAGAAACCTGTGGTCCTACACAGGTACATGTAACACACACACACACACACACACACACACACACACACACAGAGTAGGCAGTGAAGTACCTGAAGCGGAACACACACACAGTGAGTCAGTTTGGGCTTGGAGCTGGGTTCACTATGCTCCACCATTAAACAGCTTGTTACGACTCCCAACAACCTCTGGAACATCAATAACGGTGAGGCTAATAACACCCATGAGTAAAGAATATTAGCTGACAGCACATTTTTATAATGGTATATCCGCCTGTGTGTTTTAACACGTCCCATTAGTCATCCCTTTTAGACCATTAAGGCGGACGCTAAGCTCGTAGCCTTTT
>OMNO01056867.1:0-13146 GCA_900303215.1 Trachyrincus scabrus
GATGCAATGTTTAAAGCCCTCTGCAATATTTCCAGGAAACTAGTACCATAACTAAATCGTAGTCTCAATTTACTTAATTTGATCAACATATGTATATATATATATATATATATATATTTATTATTATTATTATTATTATTATTTTTGTTATTATTTTTTTTGTGCAACTGCTGGAGATGGGACTTGAGAGGAGAGAACTGATATTGATAGCGGCTCATGTACATAGCAAAATGCTCTCACTGCATCTCTGCTTGCGCTAGAGAGCAGAAGAACACAAGATTTTGAAACCAAACAACCAAAAAAAAGCCCCGCCCTCTCTGTTCCCTCCCTATTTTTCTCCGCCATTGGGAAGTGTTGCATTTCACACACCTGTGATTGACAGGCAAGACGGATTCCCCAAACCAATCGTGGAAGAGATGCCCTGATTGGTCAGAAATAAGCCGGGAACAGTCTAAAATATAAATGGTCTCATACAGAGGCAGGCGCAATCAACTAGAACAGATATTCTAACAGCATTTCACTCACTAATAGCTGAGTGAAATATGCCAATTCAAATCACACTCAAATAATAGGTCTTAAATCTTACCTACAGCACCTTTTAATAATCTCCGGGTCATCACAAGTCTTCAACAGAGAAATACAAACCAGCAGTTTAATGCAAAAAAATTTGTTTTTATTCATTCACTAATTCATGTTTTTTTTTCTTTGTCTCGCGTCCAGGATGTGCTGGAGCTCCTGGAGAAGAGGGTGAAGTCTCGTTTCTCCCACCGGCAGATCCACCTGCTCAGCAGCCTGAGCTTCAGCCAGTACTTGCAGGTGGTCCGGGCCCAGCTCCAGCTCCCCGACACCACCTTCCCCAACAGCAAGTTCTGCCATGACTGGAACGCCAGCGTCAAGGTTGCCACCCTGGTTTTTCATTTATTTGACTTTTCTTTTCAGTTTCAGTCTTTTAGCAGAGAGACTTTTATCCGAAGCACCTTTTACAAGTGAGGCTAGGAACGGGAGGGAAGGATGAAATTGTAGAATTCTAAGTGCTTCATGAGTAGGTTTATAAACACGAGTGCAGAGAAGCTATAGGAATAATTAAAAAAGATATATACGTATATTGGATGGTGGACAAATGCATAAAACATAAAAAATCAAGTTCAAAAGTCAGTTGGCAAGATCTACTGGAGCTGCTGAAGCGGACAGCTGTGCACAGTTTAGTTTTTTGTAAGAAAGTAAAAGTCCTGCCATTTGGAGTTGGACACCAATTCGTGTATAATTATTCTTCAACAAAGCGGTATTCTAGTAGTAGTAGTAGTAAATGTTTTATCACTAAAATGTCTTTTGTCTTTATCTCCGTAGGCTTTGTGCGACGACAAGTCTGTGGAGGAGGTTCTACAAAGACACTTCAACTCTACCAAAGACTTGCGTTCCCTGCATCGGCTCCTGGTACGAAAGCAATGTTTGATGCGCTTTTCATTTGCGCTTCTCACTTCAGCGTGCATTGTTCACGTACAGGCTGCAGAACGTTTAAAGGGGCAGTTCACCGATTTAACATGTTGAGGCTCCCATCGGGGTAGTGGGAGAGTTTTTAAATAATGTCGTCAAACTTTCCAATATAATCTGTGTAATTAGATTATAGTTTATAATAGGTGCATTTTTACTACAAGGAGTAATTTGACTACAAGCTGTTTTGTCAATAAAGAAATAAAATTCCTTCCCACCACCCCAACAGGAGCCTCAATGTGTAGGGGCGAACTCCCCCTTTAAGCTCTGCTTGTCTGTCTCTGTCTGTATGTCCATGTATCTCTCTCTCTTTTTCTGTCTAGCTGTATGTCTTTCTTCTTTTTCATATATATATATATAACTTTTTTATTTTATTATATTTTTCTAATTTTACTTAATATTTTTGTATAATTTTTTTCTCTCCCTCTAGATGGTGAGCCTGAGTCGTGTGAGCGCGAGCAACCCGACCATCAAACCGGCTGACCTCCTGGACGCCAGTCGACTGTACTCCGCCGACTCCAAGACAAACATTCTCCACGGTAACCAATAGCACCGAGAGATATGATCATCACACCCACATGGCTAGAAACATGTCTTGATAGGAATCAAGAAATGCATGCTCCCAGAGGGCTTTGATCAAATATCATAGGAAATGGTAGACAGTTTGCCACTGTATACATATGGTATATATGGTCTTTTATTAGTGTAGGTCTTTTATTGTTGTCTGTGTCTGATTGGGTAAAAAAAGTGTTAAACCTAAAGCACACGGCTGTGTCGGGGCAGACGTGGAACACACCACACCACACCACCACACACACACACCATACCACAACACACCACACCACACACACACACACACACGTGGCCTTGAGATACATACTATGCAACCACATGTATTTTCTTCATAAAATAAAATAATCCAGATGCAGATACAGGGTTATTTTTGTACAAAAGAAATACGAATGATTGTCGCTCTTCTGGTCCCATCATCTGTCTCCAGGCCTCTCCATTCTGGAGCTGTGTCTGATCATCGCCATGAAACACCTGAATGACATCTATGACCAAGAACCCTTCAATCTCCAGATGGTCTACAACGGTACGTAGCATTTCATCAACAGGGCTTGGACTGTGTGTGTGAGAACTTTATCGTCCCAGGAAGAATTGGTCACAACCAAGATAATTTATCTGCATTTGGATTGAGTATTTTCAGATATGAAAGGTGTCCAGAAGGTCTGATTCTGATGAGAGTTTGTCTTTGTTTTTTGTTTTTCCCTCAGAGTTTAAGAAGTTTATACAGAGGAAGTCTCATTCCATGTACAACTTTGACCAGCCAGTAGTCATGAAGGTCAGTGCATGAGAATACCTTTCAAATAATGATACTGGTATTTTCTCCTAAGATTGATTGTAGTTACATATGTTTAGGATATTGTGGCGCATTTTGAAAATTGAAAGAATATAATTGGAAATAATAATAAATATAAAAAATAATAACATAGTTCTGTCCCTGTGACCCCCTGACCTGACCCCTGCTCCAGGCCTTCGAGCACCTGCAGCAGTTGGAGGTGATCCGGCCGGTGGATGCGGCGGCCACGCGGGCCCAGCGAGAGTACCAGCTGGTGAGGCTCATGCTGGACCACAGCCAGATCATGGAGGCACTGCAGAAGTACCCCCAGTGTCCCACCGACGTCAAGCAGTGGGCCACCTCTGCGTTCGGCTAGGACCATAAAAACCTTCTCTCATCTAGTCGAGTTTTTCCTGGGCAGTTGGTTTCTTTATGTGACTGGGCTTTACTGCAGCCAACCACTGGTCAAATTGAAACAATTGTACACCCACGCAGAATCTTTCTGCCAAAAAAAACACAAATAAAGTCGGTTAAGAGGTGAGATTAATTACTGATTTAGGTTGTTGAATGATACAACTTCAAAGTATGTCTTCTGTGATGATGTTCTCCTGGCTTCCTATGGATTGTAACGTATTTCATGAAAAATGTTTTACCATATTTTTGTGTGATTACTTTCATTTTCCAATAAATGCAAATATGTGTGCCAGTGAATGTTTTCTTGCTATTTTATAAAATAACTAGTTCTGACCAAGTCATTTGATTGGACAAGAGGCATTCCATGACTGCGGATATAGACTATTTTAACTATAAATGTATCACTCCGCTTTACTGGTTTTCTAATAACCATTAATTACATCAACGATGAACATATTTCCACAAATAACATTTGAGTTCAATTATGAATGGTCATCAGGAGAGGACGACTGAATCACAGCCATGCTGATATTAATTATAACAGCACTCCCTCTTGTGTGATATACTTAAGTAGATATACTGATATCTTGACAAAGATATCAGTATATATAAGAAGTAAAAATGGTACTGTTCAGGCTTATAAAAAATCACACCTTGTTTGGTTATGTTGTTCATCACATCACAGGATGTCAAAGGTTGTTGATGAGACTTAAGAAGTTTAAACCCTATGCAGACTGAATCGAGGAACATGAACAGTTATGGAAAGGATCAAAACAAACTGATAAAACACTACAGATATAAATGGGATATGTCAAAATATAGCTGGCCAACATATGCAAAAGATGTCACCAAATCGTTGTGGACTTTTGAGAAAGTGAACACAATGGACTTTTGCATGTCTATGAGACAAGACATGCTGGAAAAGATACATCATGGACATTTGGGATTAACAAAATATAGAGAGAGATACAAGGATGCCATCTGGTGGCTAAAGTTAAGCCAAGCAGTTAAAATTAAAGTTTTCCTGTGAACTCCCATGGCATAGACTTATGTGAGTTTAATGGGAGAAACGTCGTGATAGTAGAAGCTACACGGACCGAGAATGCAATGCTGATTCTGATTGTGTAGGTATTTCTGATTCTGCCATTGACTGGTTTGTCTGCTATCTATCCAACCATCATTTGATGGGTTTGGTAATCATGTTTCATCCACTACGGTGTAATGCGGAGTACCGCAAGGTTAGGTTCGTTTTGTTATTCTGTTTATACATGCTCTCCACTTGGCTCTATCATACGCCAACACAATATTTAATTCCATACGGTTTGTGGTAGTATATATTAGATTTAGGTGGATGTATAGTTTGGGTTCGTGAAAAAAACTAAATAAATAACAGATAAATCAAAAAATAAAATAAAATAAAATACAAAATAAAATAAACATAAACATAAAATAAAAACAGGAAAAATGTTTACATTTAACCCTTTGGAGTTCCTGGCGTCCAAACCTACTTTGAGGGAGTGGTATCAGGTGAGGAAAGCAGAGTTAAAGGAGACGTGCCTGTTCGGAACGGACCGATTGCTTGCAGCTTTCTTGAGAACCGCTCATCCAAACAACTTCACACTCGACTCTGCACTTCCTCGGGTCCTCAGCAATACACCTGCCGAGTGTGAAGTTGATCAGATGAACAGTTGTCGAGAAAATCGAAGGACAGACATACAGAGACTCCTCTAATAATAATTAGATAGCAAGACATATTCAGATAGACGAACCTGCAGATATCAAGAAGGCTGATATGGTTGATGTTATTGCCATTGGAGGTCCATTGGAATTGACCCTGGTGGGTTAGAGGTCTCTGCCCAGAATGAGCTGGCCAAGCTCAGTTTGCAAAGAGAAAGGTTGGTATTAGAAAAGGTCTGTGTGGAACTAGAGGAAAAGATGCTAGCCACTAAGCTCAAACACGAACGGGAAATATGGTCCCTCGAGTATACTGGGAAAATGTCGTTGACGGGTTTTAATTTAGCCTGTAGTATTCGATTGGTCCCTCATTTCAACAAACAGCAGCTTGACGTCTTTTTCTTTAATTTCAAATAGGTGGCCGTTCAGTAAAAATGGCCCAAACAATACTGGCCTTTATTAATACAGAGTCTATTTACCGGGCTCAAGAGGTGTATTCATCTTTAGGTGAAGAAGCTTCAACTGATTATAATGTTATGAAACAGCAGTGCTTTCTGCATATCAGCTGGTGCCCGAAGCCTATTGTCAGCACTTTGGATCGTTGAAAAGGTCCCCTGGCACCGCACACTGTGCGGTGCCAGGGTTTGCTCGTCAAAAGTAAACAGCCTTTGATAGGTGGTACAGGCCTGCCAAGGTTGAGCGTCCATATGAAAAGCTGCGAGAGATCATTCTTTTGGAGGAGTTCAAGAATTGCCATTTTGTAGATTTAAGAAGGCACCTAGAGGATCATAAAATTGATTCCCTGAGAAAAGCCGCGGTGGTAGCCGATTATTACGAATTGGTCCATTGGGGTTTGAAAAGAAAAAGAGATCCTCAGTCACTGTCCTATAGCATGAAAAACCTGGACCTGCACATACACTATCCCATGCTTCTGATCTGCCAGAGTGCTTTTATTTTAAGAAGCGTGGCCATATTAAGTCCCAATGCTGGAAGTTGCTTTCCAAGGGGAAGGAGGAGGCCCAGATTAAGCATGTGACCCTCGTGTTTACTGTTAGTCACGAACAAACAACCTTGATTATGCAGGGTGCCCTGATAAGCATTCAGCCATTCCAGCATGAGACAGTAGTAGGCCTGGAGTGTTAAAACAGAAGTCGGGCGTTCCAGAAGAATTCATGGATTTTGCGTCTGACTGTTCTGTGTCTCCTGATGGAGATAGGTATATCCTGTGGTCATATTACGTGACACAGGGGGAGCTCAATCATTGTGTTTATTTAATCCCATGATTTCTTCAGATCAGAGGGGAGATCATTCATAAAGTGATGAAGAAAGAGAGTTACGGATATTGGTTCTGAGGTAGATATGCCTTCTTTCATGTCAGTTCCTTTACATCAGGTGCATTTGAAGTCCCCACTTGTAACTGGTAGGGTAGCCCTTGGTGCGGTGCCCTCCTTACTTGCTGAGGGTGTTACTCTCATACTAGCTAATGACCTTGCTGGTAACAAAGTACATCCTGTGCCTGTAGTGTGCGGTACCCCTGCTGCAGTACCAGAGCAGATAGAAGGGTATTCCCTACCTGTGTGGTAACTCAGGAAACAGTACACTGATGTACCTGAGACTAATGAGACCGGAATATGGCTTGCTGAGACGTTCTTCCCCATTCTGGTTTCTGACACTAAAAGTGAGACCAATACAGATACATGTGCTGAGCTAGTCAAAGAACAATATGCAGACCATGTACTTAAGAAGTTAAGGAGGGCTTTTTAAACTGCCTGTGTTCCTATACCAATTTGTGCGGATCCGGTACCTAAAGAAACATCAAATAAAATGAAACAATATAGATTTTAATTTACAGACCAATTTTCAAGCAATTTCACGTTCTTTATTAGTTTACATTTATTCTTAAAAAGTCAGGAGATGTTGGTACAAGCGAGTGCACTGAGTGAAAAGGTCGCTGGGTAATTAGGCCGCCGCTGTCACGTAGCCTACACAGCAACAGTAGGATTTTGAAGACTTTTGCAAATAATCTGGACTACTTTGGATTATTAAAAAGGAACAATCACAGTCATATCGGTGAGTGCTGAACGCCAAAGTCATTTCGGCAGGTGGCGATAATAGCAGCACAGGTAAGCTACTGTAAGCCCCACAGCTAAGCAAGTGGGTGTTTGTGCTGTGAAATGGGGAGTAACCACGGAATAATTATCCCTTATCATCATATTCAAACATGTGACGATGGTTTTCAACTGGAAACTTAGGCCTATATCTCTTCAACAAGAACCATGCTGGTGCTTTTCATGCTTCCATGCTTCAGCAAAAATGTCTGGTAAGAAGCTTGTGTTGCTGGTGAATTCTTTTATCCACCAGCCACAGTTGCTGGTGGCCGAAAAGGTTAACCTTGAGGCCCTGGTGCTGAGGCAGGTTTGATTCTGCATTACTGACATCTTCTAGATTAATTTGGCCATTCTCTTAATAATCTTATTAATCACCCAAAACATCTGTAATGCTTATTGCAAATGTATGTGTCCACTTTTATTTATACGTGTCCACTTTTACTATAAAGACTTGACTTGGACTTGTGCTCAAAAATGCACTACAATAACAGCCATGTACTGCAGTCACTGCTATAATGTATTTATAAGTGTGCATATTTTATAAATTATATACACAAGACGATAAATGTTTTTATACAGCTGTGTAACTTTGCTTTACTGCCTACCTATATGCAATTGATGTCAAGACACATCGTCTCAATAAATTAGCAATAAACGCCAGCGACAAAGTAAGCTAGTTTAGCAGGTTATGTGTATCACTTAGCTCGGCAATCTCACAGTCCTAGTGGATTTGCAAAAACCATCCCATTAAATGTGTCTTGCCACAGCAGGGTAGTCAGAATGTATCCTTGACTTCCTCTTACTTATCCATGTTTATTATGCAAGGCATGATTGTATTCTTCTTTCTCAGTAATATCATTTTAAAAGCTAATTTATCCAAACTAGTTAACCCTGTCACGGCCTGCCTGTAGTTTATTTGCCAACCTATAGAGCCCTATTGTGAACCTGGAAATGTTGAGTACCCTATGTTTTATGTATATGTACAGTATGGGTCCCCAGTGGAAATTGCCGGATGTTAACTTGCATATGTTGGGCAATTAGCATAATCACCTATATGGACAATATTTCAGCAACTGCTTGGCCGATTTGGACAATATTGGAGTGGTTTTGGGAGTTATTGAATACATTGCTGACATTTTCAAAATTATAAATGGTAGTTTAAACCAGAAGTGACCGATTTTTATTAATTTTGAGTCGATTGAGGTTATTATGCTTAATACATTAGACCTGCATTTCAGAATCAAGAGAGCTCAATGTCATTGCTGTGAATGTTGTGTCATTGACACAGGTCTCTGGATAAGACGATGAAGCCCAACAGACACAAAAAAGAGGCAGGACGGGGGAGTTGGACGCAGAGGACCATGCTAAGATCCTGAGTGCTATGGAAAAATTCCCACCTCCTCACCACAGAGACTACTACTCTCCACCATATCATGAACGGCCAGGTGGCGGATGGAAAGGTGAACGTGCAAGATGCATTGAAGATCGGACAGGACATGAGCACACTGTTCTCTTCATCGCTTCCTGGGGGATTTCATGCGCCCATATCTCAAATATGGTGGTCACAATGAAATTCAAGACAAAAGGGGCGAAGGTCAATGGGAAGATCATATGTGACCTTGAGGCGTTTGCTCGGCTGCTGGTGGTGGGGAGCACGAGAAGAATGGAGCTGTCTGCCCTCCTTGACTATGAGCTCGGCCCGGTCCCTGCATCATGGATGCCTCAGAAAGGGTAACACGTCTGTGATCGTCCAGCGTGTTGGAATCCTTGTCCCCAATCCCCACCCACCAGACGTTGTACTCACTGATGCATCGCAGCTCATCTTACCACGTGGTGTGGCCATTGTCAGGCACCGTGGCTGACCTCGCAGCCAGCATGGGGCGCCGGCTTAAACGCTACAGCACCCAAACATTTGTCATCTTTGACCGGTATGAGCAAGCCTCAGCCAAAGACTGGCAGAGAAGAGCCGGGGAGAGTACCAACTCTCACTGACAACCCCTCTACCTAGCCGCGACAAAGTGATGAAGAACAAGACAAAGAAGCGGAGGCTGGGCGATCTCCTGTGCACACACAGTATAGGAGATCACATCGAGATGGTCAGCAGAGCACACAGTATTGTCACTCATGACGAGGCTGATGTCTCCCTCATCTCATACATGTCGAGTGCAGCCTCGCAGCGATGACACTGATGTATTTGTGCTCATGATCCACTGGTGCTGGACGGTGGGTATCACACGTCACCTGCAGATGGAGCGATGGGATGACACTGTCAACACCAATTCGACTGAATCTGGGTGAGCAGTGTCGCTCCATCCTGGCTATGCACGCTCTCTCTGGGTGTGACACCCACTCCTATCACACCGGGAAAGGGAAGGTGTCCGCACTCAAGGCCATGAGAGTAGTACCTGGTGACCTGCTTCACTTCACCGGAGAGGATGGAGCTACTGATCTGCAGATGACAGAGGCAGTGAGGGGTTTCTTCTTGGCTCTGTACAACCAGAGGAAGTCGGGAGATATGACATCTACCGAAAGAGCAAAACCCCCCCAGCACCGAAGCCACTGCCTCCTACAGAGTGCGCACCTCCATGGACAGCGTGCCCATCGACAGGTGCTGCTTTGGAAACCAGCCGACCGCCCTGATCCACCAGCTGTGGACATTACCAAGTTTGGATGGGACAATAAGGAAGGTGAGAAGGAAGGAGAGGAAGTCATCATGCCCTTCCTGGATGCAAGCCCCGTTGCTCCTCATGCCCTGTTGGACATTATCAGCTGTAGTTGCTGGGTTAAAGCCATGTAAACCAACAAAGTGCAGCTGTGCAGCTGCAGGCCTGGCCTGTACCAGCTACTAAGGCTACGACAGTACATGTTGCAACATGCTCACACACGCAGAAGAAGAGCAAGACGAATGTAGGGTCTGGAGAAGAAGAAGAAGACAGCAGACGACGAGGATGATGATGAGGATATGGATTATAACTGCAGAGTAGTAGAAGTGCAAGGCGCTCTTGCTTGATGAAAGTTTTCCAGTTGTAACACGTTGTGTAACTAGTGCACATAGAGTTTTCTGCTCTGATCATTTTGGGTGTATTTGTATTTTAAAACCGGTTCCAGGACTCATGTGTTCTACCTGTTAAACATTTTTAGTTGTATTAGTTTAGTTTAGTTTATTAGTTTATTTAACAGGGGCCATGCACAACACAACCGTTGGGCCAGAGTTAGCTATATAGCTAATTTACATCTGCAGTCCCTGGGCAGGAAGACATTAAAACAGTACAATACAATACAAACAATTAAAAACAATACAATTAGCAAAATTTACAAAGAGTACATCACATTTAAAACAACATAATACAAAATATACATTACATAGTCTCCATGTGGGAAAACAGTTGGTTCCATACAAAGGTTTAGATCAGTGATCACATGATCGGTTTGTCGTGAGCCATGTTTTAAGTGTTGTTTTAGAAATACTGAAGCTTGTGCATTCTCTGATGTGGGTGGTATATGAGTTCAATTTATCTGCTGCTCTGACTGAAAATGCTGATTGTCCAAAAAGCAGTTTTCCTAGATTTAGCCGAGCAGTCACCTCTGACTGATGCCCTGGTCTCCCTAGCATTATCCCTGCAGAATGACAAATTGTTTAAGTGATGGTGGTGCAAGATCATGAATTAATTTATACATCAGGCACATATCTGCAAAACAAAGAAAACTGTCAAAGTGTCAATAAATTACACTTTTGAATGATGAGACAATGATGGTAGCTCCTTGTTTTTTTGGATCTTTTTTGAGGATATTATTTAGCCCTAGTCATATTATTGTAGTTTGGTATGGTACTTGGCTTAGTTACCTCCAATACCCAATTGTGAGTCACCTCAGAGTGTAATGGTCTGTGAACTCATATGTTCTGCATCGTCGTTGATAATTGTGTTCATAAATATCCTACAATTTATAACCGAGTTGAAGTTACTTAAATTATTTCAAATAGTTATTAAATAATTATTTCACATTGCTGGCAAGTTAGACTGCTTCAGTGCCAAGATGTTTTTTCAATTATGCGTTATTTGGTATATTTAGTTTGATTTAATATGTGTTTTTGGAGGCATATTGCTGCATGACACTGATTATTTGTGTTTCTTTTCCTCTTTAGAATAAAACTAAACAAATATGTTTCATTTTGAAAATACTATTTGCTGAAGCTTCTCAAATGTTGAATAGTCATTGTTTCGTTCATTTGCTACGAGGCAAGTTCAAAACAAATAACAGCTTTCTTTCTTTTGCACCTATGCATGCGCATTTAGCCCGGGCGGGCAGAGGGAACCACTGAACACACTCGGGGCGCGTGCTCGGAGTGACGCCAACTCTAACTGTGATAGCCAGGGTCGGCTCAGATCTCTCGTGCCTACCCTGCATAGACAATAACAGAACTCATGATATCCACTGATTGAGCTGCAATCACGTCGACTATGCTGGCCATGGCGCCTCTCACAAGGTTTTTACGCTGTTGTAGACAGTTTTAGCTTTAACGATCGCTGAAAGAAATTGATTTCGGTAACTTTTTAGTTATCACAATTTTATTGTTATGTTATTTTGAGTGGAATATTGCCTATAAACTGGTCTTTAATGTGTATTGTAGCATGGTTTCATTTGTCTCTGATAGGCAACTGATTTAGTTCAATAACAGCAGGGATTCAACATTTCAAGTGTAATGGACTGTCAATCCTAAAATTAACAGTTGTGAGTAAGAAAGCACCATTTAAAAAAAAGCTTGCATTATTTCTGGAAAAAAAACTCCAAAAAGTGATATAGTTGTCGCAGTAATAACTGTGTGAACTGAATACTGAGTCTCAGAGATCAGGAGTGAGAGGTGGTTGATAGTTTGTCTCTGCTGTCATGGGTTCGAATCTCAGGCAAAACAAACTGGAGGAATCAACCGAAGGTCATAAAAGGGGGCAGAAGAAGGCAAACACGGGTGGAGTGCAGACAAGACGGAGACGGAGGTCGTTCAGTCTGAGGACCAGGCATGTCAAATAAAGGACAACAACACAACACTGAATATGTCCTCACAATCACGGTGAAAGAAAGCGCACAACCCCGGCTTAATTGAACGTCCACTATGTAACTGCAACTCAATCATTCTTTTTAAACGTTTTTGAGTAGAAAAGTGCATTTATTTATTTTTGAGTTACATCGGCAAATTGGCGCCTCTTTACAGCCTCAAATCAGAACACATAGCATATATTAATATCCATCTTAAAAACACACATACGTGTGTCACTGCTAACGTGATACTTCGGATAGATATGTTTACACAAACATCACCATCTCACAAATTGTTCGAGTCGATTTGTCGAATAATACCTGGCAAGGGGGGCAGGAGGTCCACTCAGATGACACAACCTAATGAGCTAAGTGTGTTTCGTCTTCTTTTGTTCTCATGTTAACAGTGTCCGAAGAAAAAAAGTTGCTGTGTAACTCTTGAAATCTCGAAAGAGCGGTTCAAGGAATTTTGTTCGTTTTTCAGGAACAAACTGAGAAAACGACAGAAGAAAAAGAGAATTTCAGCAAAACGGGAAAAGGTAAAAAACAAAAAATAAAATGTTAGTTCTATGTGAGGGATCCTTACAGTCTTTGCTGTACGTAGAGGCGTGGCTGACAACAGGGAGGGGGAGGGGCAGGGGGTTTGGACAGTCCAGGTTTGACCAATGACGAGCCAGAAATGGCGAGGCCAGTACGGAGTTCTGACGTCGGTGTGTCGCTGCAGGCCACAGAATACGCAGGCTTTATGAAATACAACGCAAACTTCGACCTTTAACCAGCGTGCGTCTTCATTCGAAGAGAGAAAGGCAAATTTCTTTTTTTTTGACAATTCAGCTGGTGTTGTATTTGGTTTACACTGAAACAAAACAAAAACAAATTTAATAAAGCCTTCGTACTGTTCGCCCCATGCACGACACGTGCACCGACAAGCCCTGCCGAGCGGTTGAAACTGGTTTGAGGGACCGTTTTTTTGTTTTCCTTTTTCTTTTCTTAAATGCGTCCGTTTGAACTGAGGTATACCTTGGTTGAAGGAGGTTTATGGTTTAAATTGTCTTTATGCTTGAAAACAATGGACCACCACCA
>OMNO01056882.1:0-10302 GCA_900303215.1 Trachyrincus scabrus
GCACCACTAGTGTAGCAGTACACACACGCACGCACTCACAGACACGCACACACAGGCCAAAAGGACCCAGCTGCAATCGGCCTTAATTGGCCGCAGCCGGTGCTGGACACAGGTAGAACCAGACCAGTCCAGTTGGGAGAACTCTCAGCGAATCGACCAATACATTTTTGTTATGCAAATAGCACCTCAACTCTCCTCTCTGATTGGCTCTTATGTATTCCTACCTACTGAGAGCTCTCCCAATGCATTGCCTATGGCGAAAACATGTAGGTGTTCAAAGCTAAATCTTACAAAAACTATAAATGGCATTGCTTAGATATTTACATGTGAGTGAAAACAGAAACTGCTGAACATTTTGATATATAATATCTCCATGTAGCTTTAAAACTGTAGGAGTAGCGGCAATTTAGAAAGGTACTATGAAATTTCAAATGTCCAACTGCTGCTAGAGTGAGAACTGAACATTCTACAATGTATTTCAATGACAAAAAAACTATGAATAAAACTATGAATATTTCCAAAACTATAAAAACTATAAAAAATAAAAATACACAAAAACTACAAAAGAATATGAACATTTTGATGTAAGTATGAAGTTTCTAGCACAAAAAATGACAAACTAGTTACACTTTAAAGAACCAAAAAAGTGGGGGGAATAATAATAAAGAAATAGTGAGAATGAGAATAACAGTAGTGTGCTAGCTTGCTAAGCTAGCCCACTAATAAGGCATAGAATAACAATAGTGTGGCTTGCTTTGCAACCACACTAATTAGTGTAAGAGTACAAACAATTACATTTTGAATTGGAGTCTAAGGCTCCATTATTTGTATATATACAAATGTATGTCTACACTATTTATTCTTTTACCATCTTACACTTCCCTGTTCTTAGAAATACCAGCTTCTTTTTTGTTGTCTTCAATTGATTACCCTATGAAGGCTGAAGGTATGAAGGCTTTATAAATAAACTTGTTGCCTCATTCTGACTTTCTTGTAAGTTTTGTATTCAGTTTTACCATATTTTCATTCATTAAAAAGATCAGAGATATGGTGCCTACATTTTACCTCAGTAAGCCTTTTTCACATAAAACATTTTAGGATGTCCCTCAATCAATGGATGTTTACATTCACAATTGTGCTGGATTCTGGTGACCAAAGTTATGATGTATTTTGAACAATAATAGAAGTCCCCCAAGATCCTCCCCACTGATAGATGTATTAAACAGGATAAAAACTATACTCCGCTTTATACAGAGCGACAAAAGGAAATATACTGTAGTAATTTAATAATATAACAAGTCAATATCCCCCCATAACTCATTTGGTCATGGTATTGGCAAACTCAATAAAGACCACAATCAAATATTAAAGTGATTTGTAGAATGTTCCTCAGAAAATGCCTAACCAATAAACTAACATTCAACAGCATGGTACTAGTTTACAAAATTGTAGTTTTATTGTTCCTACTCATATTGAATAAAACACTTTGTGATACAATTGTAGCCTATACAATGATAATGCCCTGTTGCCATTGCACCTAAACAAATGTAATTCTACTATACTACATCAAAAGCACTGACATGCTTTGTTGGCCAAATTAGGTAACTTGATGTATTTTTTTTTGTGTTACTGGCCATTTTTATAGGTCAGTTTTATCATCAAACAAATAATCACTGTTCTCATATACCAGTATTAGGACAGGATCATGTACGAGTTTGTACCCAAAATTTTGTTGGGTTTATGCATAGTATACAGAATTTGTGGATGTTCATTTATTAATTACATATTAGCAACAACAATTTTTTAATTGCAATACTTTGACTTAAGAGGTAAAGAATTGGCTCTAGCTGTGGATTAACGTTACAAATTCAAAAGAACGAAAAGAAAACCGACATCTATACTTTATGAACCCCTTTAATTACATCAAAAACTAAAGCACAACTGTTACAATTTTCAAATGAACAGCTGTTGTGATAAAAAAAAATATATATTACAGTGTAGTTTTCAGTTGTATTTAATCTGTTACATGCCTGATTAAAAACACTTACATAATATAAGTTATCAGTATAGATGTAAAAAGATAAATTGTAATTATTTATAGGGCAAGAAATTACAAGAATAAAAGCATAATGGAAAGTTATTTAAAAGTACACAATACACATTTTTCAAACTAGGGAAAATGCAGGAACACTTTCAGAATAATTTGTTCCAGTCTCTCGTTGCCTCCATAAGATGCCGCTGACCATGACCAATCCAGTCTTCTTGGCTGTTGAAAAGACGACCACAAAACCAGCAGTCAAAAATGGGCTGCTCAGCACAGCTCGATAAAGTCTTAACCATTTCATACTTTTTCCTTCCTTTTTTTTTCAACTTCAGTTTCAGAAGAAATCGTTCACGAACAGAACTCTGATCTGGTTGCAATCTTGAGCCATTGCTTGCAGGAAACAGTCCTTTGGTGAATGGCTTTTTCCCTGTTAACCCCACCTGGTTGAGTACAGATAGAGCCTCTACAGTTTGATGAGAAAGTGACACTTTAGTAACAGCACCTCTGTATCGATTAACTGACTTCATGATGCTAGCCACTTCAGGTATGTCAGCATCTGGATGGTTAAGCACCACAACGGGTTGATGTCTGCGAGGGCACTTGATCTGCTGTAGTGAACTGAAAGGGTAGAGTCTCAGTGTTCTTTCGATGTCTTTGGTTACAGGATGCCATACTTCTGTAGTCAGTGTTTTGTTTGCAAGTCTTCTTGCTTTATGCATTGGAAGCTCATCAAAAAGTGCTTTCCTCCGCCTTTTCCTTTGGCTTGGTGGCCGAATTGGCCATGGATTTTCTATAACTTTTAAATTTGATTGGGAATGAAAAATACCAGACACCACATCATGTTCTGGGGCAGCTCTCTCTACAGGGCAAATATTTTTCACACTAGTGAAAGCCATATCATTAGTTTTTTTTGACATCAAAAAAGACTGATCACTCTGTGACCGAGGAGCAAGAAACAAAGGCTCATCAGTTGCAGTAGGTACAATGCTTGCAAAAAGCCCACTGGTAGGTGTGACAATCCTATACAAGACTTTGGATCCAGTGCTTTCACCATTTTGCTTTGCCTGAGTCACAGTCTGGCCTTCAAGATTACTCAAAATGTTGCCAGACTTGGCTTGTGAGACGTACCGAACCAGGTAAGCTTGACGGCCAGTTGGCAAAATGTTGGATTTTACTGCAGGGTTCAGAGGCATTGCCAAAATTGGACGTGAACAAAGTGGTACCTGTGAGCTGGCCAACTTCAAACCAACATTACTGGGGGGCTTCACAACAGGAAGTGACCTTTGTACCAAGTAGCAGGTCTGTTGTGTTTTTACACAAGTCTTGTCCACTGGTGTACCTTGTCCTGTTTTAGAAACAAGAACAGGTCCATTAAACCCTGTACTATTAAGAAGGTAATGGTTTGAGATTGTGCTAACGTTTGGCTGCACAGCACATGTTATCCCTGTTTTACTAGGCCTCAAGAAGGGTTTTGCCATTCCTACCTCTCTGCCATTTTGAGAAGGAAGCAAACCAGTTGGGTTACTGGAAAACTCAAATCCTGGCTTTAGGTAAGATACATTGATCCGAGGATTGCTTGACTTAGTTATCAGTTTAAAACTTGTGTTTCCCTTGAGTTGCACCGGTATAGCATATTTATTCTCTGCAGTTTGCAATAGCATTTGCTGCTTACCCTCTGGGATTTGAAAAATTCTTAGTGTTGTCTTTGCTGGCTTTCCAGATTCACTGCTATCAGGACAAGTTCCTACTCTTTCTTTATTAAGCTGGTGGTTAATGATGGCATCAGAATGTTGTTTCACCACCAGAATGCTTTTTTCGTGGCCCGGGTGACCAAAACTGTTGCTTTCTTGTTGAGTTTTAGACACAGGTATATGATCCTCTTCAACTTTGATGATATTAAAGTCTTGAAAAATTGACTCAGGGATCTCTTCAGTAGTTTGGTCATCAGCATAAACTTTGCACTGGCCAAGTTCAGTGTCAATGTCTGGCATTGTTTCAATGCACTCCTGCTGTGGAGGCTGATTAGTCACTACATGTCCATTACTCCCATGTCCACATTTGCTAGATGGTCTTGGTGATTCTGCCAACTTTAAACTCCACTGAGAGGATTCATGTGCACACAATTTTTCTTCCGTTTGATTGTCAAAAGGTTTAGTTGAGTGAGGTGAAATGTTTAATGATTCTTTTGAATAATTATGAAAACTAAATACCTCTTCGTTGGGGGTATTCATAAGTGAGTTTTCACTTAATATGGTAGGTTCCCTGGAGTTACTGGTATAACTAGAATGCATATCTGGCAGTGGCATTGCACTTTCTGATGTTTTTTTTGTGCAATTCTGAGCACCATTAGGGAGATCATGTTCATTTCCAATTGGGAAAGATATAATCTCCCCAACAATGCTCATGTCTGGGTTGTTTTTAGACAACTCACTTACCAATGAGTTAGTTGCTGTATCCAATAATCTTTGATTTTGGTCTGGGGGCAAGTCAACCTTGATCGATGACAAAAGAGACAGCACATTGTGTATTTTAGATTTAGTAAGAGGGGTCAGGTCGGGGTTTGAATTGGCAGGGATTGAACTTGCATCAAGATTTGTTTTTTCCTTGATGTGATCCATCTTATTTTCCACAGAATATATTGCACTGGATTGAGCAAAGTACTTGGGGGAGCCATTTAGTTCAATTTCTGCCTCTTTCTGGACAGCTGGAGTGAAGCCACTGAGAGGGATTTCTTCCTCCTCTACCTTAACTTTTACTGCCACAATATCATCCTGAAAAACATGTGCAGAAGCACTGACGTTTTGAGAAGCAGTCAAGCGAGGGTATGTCAAACCATCACTATTGCATTTTCTTATATTTCCAACAAAGTCTTTCGTTTGAGAATGATCCTGTGTGGGGGATTCAACTTTTGACGCTGGCAGGACTTTGAGAACCAAATGCTTTTTGCCATCAACCACCTTGAAACCAATTACCTTAGTTGTGCAGTTCGGAGGAATAGAGATTTTATTTTTAAGCTTGAGAACAGTAAGTCCGTTGGGGTTGTTGTGACTTGTTGTGTCTATAGAGTTTTCATAGTCCGGCATCATTAATTGTATTGGTGGTGTTAATTCACAGGCAGCCTGCTGTTCTGTAGTTTGATAGCTTTGGCTGCCATTTTTGTTGTTTTTCACTGTCATCTTGTCAAACCGCTGAGTCTCTTCTGAACTCCTTTCTGATTTTAACAAACTGACATTGTTTGGCAAGTTCCCAGAGACACAATTCCGTTTTGATATCCTTCGAGAACCCTTTGTGTCTTCTTTTAGTAAAAGCTTTAAAGTTGCAGATGAATTTGCTGTGGCCTCATCCTCTTGAGCTCTCTGTACATTAATCCAATCTCCGGTCTCTTCACCATGGGCATTAATCATGTGTTTCTTGAAGTATTCAATCCTCTCTGCAACATAGCCACAGATTTGACAATTGAATGAGAGTTTACTCGCATGAACCGTCAAGTGTCTCTGGTATTCGTCTTTGTTCAAGCTCACGTGGGGGCATTTTAAGCATTTGAAACGACCCTCATTATGATGGTGAATGTGCTGGACAAATGTGCCTGCATCCAGAGTTTTAAACTCGCATTTTTCACACTGAAAGCGCCCGTTCAAACTGTGGCACATGATGTAGTGCCTGGTGAGCATTAATAGAGAGTACTGAACATTGTTATTGCAGATCTCACATGTAACCAGGGTATTTCTGTGTCCAATCCGATGGCGCTGAAGATCAGGGAATTCATTTGTGACGAAGCCACACAGATCGCAAGGATACAAAGGAAGACCGTCCTTATGTGACTCTTTAAAATGCTTAAGGAGGTCATTGGGACTGTATGTAAAATCATCTTTACATACGGAACAGCTGAAGCTGAGAATATTTCCTGTGAAAACGGCACCCTGTGTATTTTTACAAGATTTCTTGATCACTTTTAGATTTTTGTGAGTGGGAGTTGAAGTCTCCTCAATTGAGTATTCATCAGGCTTGCATTGGAGTGACCCATTAGATTGTTCAGTCACTACTTGTAAATGCTTGTAAACAAAGTCTTTCATCTCATTACTTTCTTCTTCTGTTTTAGAAATGTGGTCATTTGTTGAAGAATGGTCAGCCGTTGCAAGGTCTTGCTCCATCTAAATCAAGAAATAAAGAAAGAATATTAGTGCAATATTCCATTCAAAACAGCAAAAATGTATACATGAATGTAAAGCAGTATGTTGTACTCGATAAACTACAAAATTATCCCAAGATGTTAGTTTCTCTTCGCTCAGGTGCCGATGTCAAGCTATAACAGAACAGACTAGGCATTTTCGTGAAAAAATTCAGGTGGTGCAATGGTAGATCGACTGGTGTCTAGGCATCAGCTAGAAGCTATACACTATGTGATTTTTCCCATTAGCAACCTCTAGTGGCTTGAGTTGTAGCTAGCAAAAGTGGGCCAGAATAAAATTATTTATAGAGAAAAATTTGGTGGATTTGATCGAATTGAGATGAGATTTTTTTTTCAAAATAGCAAATTTGTGAATTCTGGCAAACTTAGCAAAGACTGAACCCTCTGTTGTGCCCTCATCCCCAACTCCATCCCAACCTGCCGCTAATGAGACGTTTGAGGTGAGCAAACATTTCTATTGAAACTCATAAAGCACAAGAGGCCTGTGTGGCCCTTTCCATTGAGGGTAGCTTAAAATATGACAGTTAGAAAGGCAATAATTCGGACATGGTCACGTTGTATTGGAATATTTGGCCCTTAACACTAGAACCACCGTGAGGGGTATTGTAATTCGCCTATTGTGTAGAAATATTGACCAAACAATAGCTCTATAGAGAGGAGTGCTGCTGCCCTACGGTTTCGCTTGGAAGCCCCATCTACCGGGCAGGTATACACCACTAGACACATGGGACTCATACCGGCAATCGTGTCTTTAGTTCACCGCATCACATCGCTAATTCTGAGCGTGAATCTGTTGAATATCCAATGTCTTTCTAAAAATATATGTTCAAACTGCATAAGCTGCTATTGAGATGTGTGACTATTTTTATGCACCACCACAGCAGCGCTATGCTGCTATACATTTCACTTCCAGTTTTTATGTCGGGCAGTTTTATGACTGGCGGGCAGTCATTAATTGTAAAACTTGTCGAACATGTGGGGAACTGCGCCTACCCGGGCCAGCTACCAAACGTTGGCGAACGAACCTATTTCATACAGCCTCAACAACAATGCATGACTGCACAACAGCTAAGGCTTTTGACAAAAGTAAAAAAGATAGAAAATCAGTATGTGGTGGTCAATGTTGATCCCAAAATCAGTATGGGAAACACTGCTCATGGGACTCTGCTTCATATTGTTTTTTATCTATCGCCAGTGACAAGACAAATATTCATGTGTTCTGAGGTCCACATCGTGTTTTCGCCAATAAACCCAATAAAATACAACTAATAATATAGGATATAAGATAAAATATAAGAGACTAATAATGCATCAAGTTGCTTTACTTATAGCCTACATATATGCGAATGACACGATTAGGCTTCTATTCAAGTGTGCATTCTTGACTGATATATTGTTGTTTCACTTTCTGTTGACAAATGTAGGCTACTTATTTTAAGTAGTATTAATTATACTATTTTTACAATATTTATACAATATTTTTTATTTGTCAAATGCCTGTCAAAGGCTGTCAAGAGTCGACCGCAGATTCTTGCAGCAGTGCAGTACAATGTACCATCTAGTGGCATCTTGGGGTCACTACAACATAAAATGGTCAAAGAGTGGTTAAAATGACCCGGCGGTCAAAGGTAGTTCAGTGGTGCGGCGCTTTTAGTGTTAAAGGTGCTATAACAATGACACAGAGCATTTCAAATGGGTACTGCAGTCCAAAGTCATAAAGTGTCTTCGATCGCCCTCTCCTCCCCTTCCCAGACTCGAAGTTCACGCGTGTTGCCAGGTTGAGGACACTGAACAAACACAAGACGAGCGCAACATTATATGAGACTAGCGCAAGTATTCTATTGTGACAATGACAAGAGACATCGAGTCCTACACTACACTCAGCTAATGCATACGTTTGCAATGTATTTATTGTTTGCAGATTATAAATATAAAGATAATTCTTCTGGGCTCTAAGCTGTCTCCATCTTTCAAATGCAACTCAAGAGTCACCTGTGTTTTAACATGGCTCTGGTCATGGGGCTTTTTCGAAAGAGGTCAAGGCTTTTTAGGTCAGGATTGATCCATTGATCCAGTTTGTTTGCTTGCTTCCATGGCTGCAGCACGTTGTGTTTGTGTGCCAATTTCTTTCATATCTGGCAACCCAGGGTACTCAGAGAATAGTGAATCACAGGCCAAAACAAAAACAGACGTTCTGGCCCGGAATGTAAATTTCAAAAGGAGAACAGCCAGTATTTCGATTTAGCATGTTTCCTTAATCTCTGATTACATATTAATCTCTGATGACAACCACTGGATAAGCAAGCCAATGGTGTTGGTTTGATTACGGTCTCTGCTTCACCCAAACAAATTATGTCTGACATCCCTGTGGTGCATGATGACTGTTTTAAACCTTTTATATTTGAAGGATGTGTCTCTAACAGGGAATGCAGAGAATCAGCAACCAGTTGTTAGATGTTGAGAGACACTGGTGGCTCACAATCCTTTATCATATGATGTTCTGCCACTGAATGACCTATCATCTTGTAAAGTACTATAGTACTATAGATTTTTTGGTTATGTTGCAGCCCTTCTTCACCGTGTGTGTTAAGTCAAACTGGAGTTTCTAGAAAATAGTGGAACCTCGAGGGAGAAGGAAATACATGAATAAATGATCAATAAAGTAATGACAAGAATCCACTGACAATCAGAATATCCAGAAAGCAAACCGGATGGAACCAATTTGCTTTAGTGGTGCTGTCCGGCGCACTTCGAGGAAACATGCAGCGTCACAGGGACAAACAAACAAACACTGCGAAAGGATGCAGTTGAAAGTTTTGAACAGTTTGTGATCTGCGGGAAAACTGTGCAGTACTGAGGCATCGACAAAGTCCGGCGAGGCAGCCGGTAAGATGCTGAACTTTTAAATAATTTGAGAGACTGTTTCCCTGCCGGCAAACATCACTGCTGCTACCAGTTTGGGTTCGCGCTAGCGTTATGCCACGGTGGTCGGTAGCCCATTTGTGTGGCTTGATAATTGAATGTGTGTAGTGTTCATGTGTGCGAAATGGGTGGTATGTTTCTAGTCTATGGTATTGGTTGTGGATCTGATGATGATGATGCTTGTCAAGTGGAAGAACGGGGAATGGTTGATAGAAGGTGGTGATCGTTCACAAATTGCTTTGAGATGCAGTCTTGTTTACTTGTGGTCACATGTGGTGGAATAATGGATAATTGTGAATAGTAGTTAGTTGTGGTGCATAGGCTTTCAGCTACAGCATGCTATGGGCTTATTATGATGGTTTAAAAGGGCTGTTTAAAAGAACTGCATAATTTAATATTACTACTTTAAAGAAATATGATAAAATGCTTTGTTAAAATGCAAGAAATACATACATTACCTGATGTTAATGTGAGAAAGTGTATTTTAAGATTGTAGTTTAAGTGGAATAAGGCACTGATGCTTTGTGTTTTTTTTCAATATTTACAAATGCAGATATTTTTTCTTTTTCTGATTTTTTTTTCTATTCAAAAGGTTTTTCACCTAATGACTAAATGACTAATGACTGTCAAACTAAACTGCTGAACCTGCCAAAATAAAAGGCGAAAAAAGGAAAAGGAATCCAGTTAAAAACATTCAGTAGATGGATCAATCTCTTTCAAGTGGGGAAGCTGCACATATTCTAAAACATAACTTGACAGTGTGTCAAGTTAAGTTAGCTGAACTCTGATTTGGTCTCTGGTTGTTTCGTGGTGGCTGTGCAATCCTTGTTTTCCATTTAAGGAGTTGATTTTATCAAGAGAAATTATATAGCTACTTGTACTTCTCAGCCAATTTGAAGCGGCATCAGCTCAGGTGCTCCCCCATCAAGAAGGATACCCTGATTATGCTCCCCGCCTTGCAACATTTTGAGCCCAACGTGGGGTCCAGCGCTACGCCAGTTGTGGTTGACAGACACTTTGTCCTGTGGGTGGGGGTAACTTGGGATAGTTAGTTGTGGGGTTCTTATGTTTTTGTCATATATCATATGGGAGGGGTGTTAGGGCTAGTGAATAGTCATGGCTGTATTTTCTGAATTCCTTTTTAATC
>OMNO01056888.1:0-14237 GCA_900303215.1 Trachyrincus scabrus
AGAGAATAACATACAATTATTCACAATCGTGTATGTCATTGTCATATGTCATTTGCAAGTAAATTTAAACCCTGATGTGGCAATTGTGCTTGTCTGCAATGCCTTTGATATGTGATATCTACTGTAACTGTAGTTACTACTGTATCTACTGTAATAGTTAGACTGTATCTACTGTAACTAGTTAGTACTGTATCTACTGTAACTGTAACTCGGTCCAGTTGTTTTTAAACTAAGCTGTGCAGCACTAGCACCTTCTTTGTAGCTACTCCAGTTTTGATCTTAATGATTTGATTGTTCTCAGCCTCACGTGTGAGTGGCTTAAGATAAAAGCATCTCCTGCTACATGACTATATGTTACTACAAAGGCTGTTGGGACAGAACTGGATGGAGGACAATTAAAGTTCACTCATACAACATGATAGACAACCAAGAATAGATCTATCTTTTCATTTACTTCTGCTTCTTCGAGAGGCTGTAGCTTCTGTGAAGTAGCAGCACATTGGAAACTAGATCCATTTAGTCAGCTTCATCTGACCTCTCTGTTCATCTCGTTCTATCGTTGTACTGCAGACAGAAGTCACCCTATTAAAACATGAGAATGAACGGTCATGTTTCTGTTCTGTCTTTAGGTGGCTGTGGTGGACCTGAACCAGGAAGTAGGACGTGAGTGCAAGGTCCAGCTAGACAGGGACTATGGAGAGGGAAATTGCACTTATATTCAGTGTGACATCACAGATGGGGATAAACTCAAAGGTATTTATTATCTGGTTTGAAGCCTTCTGTGCTGCTCTGATCTTCTTCTCAATCGCTAAATGGAAAATCAGCGATTGAGCAGAAGATATACCTGAATATGGTGAACATGTTGGTACATAAAGAAGATATCAGTGTCAGTAACACTGGCGGGATTGGCTTTTTGTTGACTTGTGTTTTCATATTGAATTTAGTTTGTCTCTATTAAAGCAGATGTTTTACCAGCTGACAATCTAAAGGTCGATTCTATGGCGAAGACATGTTACTACTAGTGTGCTTATCTACTGATATACCACATGCTATTTACTATCTTAGATGCTGCTTCTCTGTATCTCATGTATCTGGAAAGGCAGTGTCAAAAAAACAACAAGGTTTCATTGTCTGCTGAGGAATTATTGAATGCCTGCAGGCCGACTGCTGAGGAATGCTGTTTGGTGTTACACTTAACGGTCTGTGTGAGCATGTGTGTGTGTGTGTGTGTGTGTGTGTGTGTGTGTGTGTGTGTGAGAGAGAGAGGAGTGGGGGTGTAGATACAGTGAATCACTGTCACAAAAATGTCTGGCTATTGAACACATTAATCTAGTTTATATAGATGAATGACTTGCCGCTGTGTGTACATTTGTAATGAGTGCATGTGAACTCTTGTGTAAGCTTGTGAGGTTACGTCTGTAGGAACAAAAGAGGTATTTCTACTTTCTTTTTTCCACTCTATTGTAAATCTCTCTAAATGTTATGTCTTATCTTGTCAGTTTTCAAAAAGGGATTATGATTATGTTCGTGTCTGCCAAGAACTAGAGGACATTATGTGTGTTTACTGGTGGCTGGTTTAACCTGTGGGCCTTGATTGTCCAATGCCCCACAGGTGTGCAGCCTCACTCAGCAGTCTAATCAGAGTCTAATCAGTCTGACTCAGACCAGGGGAGGCTGCTTAAACCAGCCACCAACAACATACACTCCACATAGAGCAACTGAACATTTAACAGTTTCCAGTTTTGCAAAGAGGTTACTGCATAATCAAATATAATACCGTCATGTGATTGTGATTTTCAGGTCAATATATTCGGACATGGCTGGCATAGTTTTATGTTGTTGTTTTGCCAAATGTAACCATCAAAAGCCATCAGTATTATGTACCTGAAAGAGAAGTGCTGACCCTTGGTGCAGAAGACTTTCATTGTTCAGAGCTTCCCTGTCTACTTGTAGACTTCTATATTCATAAATGTTGCTTTTTCTTTAAAAAAACGAAAGCTGTAACTATCAAGTTACAGCAACACCTTGAACTGCCACCATGTATGCAACGCTGCTTCGCTACCACAGTTTTAGGAATGCATGGGGTGTATTCTGTAGACGAGATCAACGCGATTGCTCCCTGACTTGTAATGTGCTATTGGACAGCATTTGAATTTGATGAAAATAAGCATTTGCCTATCAAATAGTGACACTTGTGTAGGACTTTTGCAGGAGAAAAACATTTCTTCTACTTCTGGAAAAAAAGCCCCGATACCTTCAAGTTTATACAAGCAGAAGTATATCTCTGAATGACACACGTGCTGAACGCTCATGTAAACCTGTGTGCCAATATGTTTCTTTCTAATTGTGGGGTGTCCTCGTGTGGAATGCAAAACGTACAGGTGAAGACACATACTGCTTTACTACCTCTGGTTCATCTTCATTCAATGTTTAAGGCTTACCTGAAAGATTAGATCTTTTCTGGAATTATAATTTATTCTTATTGTTTGTTGGTAAATTGGTATTTGGTTTAGTATGTGTTTGATAACATTTGATAATTGTTCTTATTGCCATGCCTGCGGGGTAATACCACCTCTTTATGTGTATTTTCTGAAATCTGTTAAGAATAATTCCTGTCTCCTGCACTTTGTCCTCTCATTGATTTATTACTGAAGAGAAAATGAATATATTACAGTTTTCAGGTTTGTTCTTTCCCTCCTAAATTAGTTTGACCCTTTCTGTGCTGTAGACGCCTTCCAAAGAACAGTAGACCAGTTTGGCCAGCTGGACATTGTTGTGAACAACGCGGGCATCAACAACGAGAATGACTGGCAGAAGACAATACAAGTCAACTTGGTAAACGGCAAACGTAAAACCCTCACCCTGAATGCACACAAAGACCCAATCATGCCCAACCTTTATACACACAGAACACGCACACACAGGAAATATTGAAATATATTGAGATTTTTTTGTAAAGGTATACAAATATTAATATATAATATTAATGATGTGTGTCTAGTCTAAGCTAAATCATGGCTGGCCGCTCCAGCGTAAGCCTCCACACACTCTCCCCCGTCGCACACTTTCACGATGCATATTACATCGCAAATACGGCACAAACCTTCTTCAGATGTCTTTTTCTTTATATGTGTGTCCTTTGTATCCTATCCTTAGCCTCTTTATTCTAGAGTTGTATTTTGTATAATGAATGCTGACCCCTGCACCCCTCCAGATACAGTCCTTGTACATAATAAATACATAATACTTATTACTATATTGCTAACACAATGTGATTGTGACGATATGGTCTGTCTCTGCAGACGTCAGTCATTAATGGAACCTATCTCGCTCTGGACCATATGAGCAAAGAACATGGCAAGAGAGGTGGCGTTATTATTAACGTTTCCTCCATGGCAGGTAAAACACACACACACACACACACACACAAAATAACTGCATGTATTATAACACACATTGTCAATACCTCCCTCCGAAGGAAACTTGACAGGACAGACAGAAGACATGGCTTTGTCATGGATGACTGGGTTTGTCTAGAGTACGTGTGCTGGGTCTTCACATGGTTCAGCCACATTGGCACACAGCTAGAACTCGCTTCATGAGCCGGTTTTCTGACCAGCTGCAGGAATAACACTGGTGTGAGGGCCTGAACTAGGATGTAAACCAGGCTACCAGGCTACACACAAAACAGATGTCCGTGTATGAGGATGAGGGAACTTGAGGACTGCTGGGGGCAGACACACACACACACACACACATGAAGACATCACAAATGTTGCTGAGGTTGATGTAGACTAGAGCATTGACAAGGACACTGTGCAGAAACAGAGCGGGCAGGTTCAGTACCACAGACAGCGTCTGCGCTGAGGCAGTACCCCACAAAGCTGTCGTGCCACACACACACACACACACACACACTCCAATGTACATTCATGTAAAACATTCAGCTGAGAGTGTTGAGTTATGAAGAGGTTTCCACGATTTACTAATCAGTCTGTACATTTGAAAAAATTTATGGTTTGCCAATACATAATTTGCCAATGTCTGTAATACCTATAAATGTAAGGTTTTCTATTTCCTTTCTAATAGTATTAGATAGGAATTAGTAGAAAAATATAGTATTTTTCTATATAAATATTACAACTATAAAACTGTGCAAGACTTTGGGGTTTGTGAATAATAAGCATTCAATGTGGTAATAGATTGAGATTTATGTTACATGGGGTTAAAAGTAACACACTTTACAAGAAACTTGATGAAAAGTGATGCAGTTTGGCTCTATAGGCTCTCAGCACGACGCTGTGTGAGCCGGCTTCGTATTGTGTGTGGATGTATTTCTTTCTGGCCTGCTACTTTCTCAGACCGCCCACCCCCCCAATGCTTTACATGACCTTTCACCCACATGTTGGGCTAAGGAGACTGTGTCAGGAACAGTCTGTCTGACATGGATTAGAACCGCAGGGGAATCAGCCTCTCCAGGCAGAAAGTTAGATATGGAGTGTTTTATTACCGTCACATCCTCTCTTGTGCAATTACAAAAACTATTGAAGGAATTAATCAATCAAAATGAAATAAGCCTTGTGAAGCTAACGTAACCCCTGAAGGGTGAATGAACTCTGTGTTGATTAAAGTTTAAGCCTACATCATTCACTCGACCCTCTACTTTGACCATTTGAAGCAGAACAAACCGGGTGCCTTGTGGTTAGTAGTTGACTGGAACAAGGGGCTGTGTTTTGTTTGCTGAGTATTTCCTTTCAGGTCATGGGGGAGTTCAGTGATTCTACAGTAAAACCACAGAGTATGAAGTGAGGGTTGTGAGTTGAGAGAAGTGTGATCTGGATGTTGTTGTATAAGTATATATATGTATATATATATCAGTATTTTGTATTGTACATCTTGTGGCCTGAGTCCATCTCGTCACTCCCCAACTGAATACTTGTTCTTATTGTCGTCTCATCATTGACTCAATTTAACATTTGAATGTTATCAGCCTTATTTGACGGTTAGTCTGAGTAATCAAAGGCCTCAAACATTGGCCTATAGTGTCTGTAGGCCTACAGCATAGCCTGCATTTAGTGTTGTATCTAGTGTTGTAATAGTGAATATTTAAGATTTAAGAATATTTAAGATTCTGCCTGAAGAAAAACGAATTCTGTTTTGCAACGTTATGATGCTTCGGAAACTTTGGTCGTGCTTGATAATCCTCCTCTACAGAGTTGTAATGTTCGGTTTATGATCAGATTTAGCTTTTTCGAAATAACACCATCAAAACACCACAATTATCCTACATATACTATTGTTTTAGCTGTAATCGTCCCCCAAACTTTAATTTCTTGGAATTCCAGCAAAACCAAACATGTGGTAGTGATTCAACTAGTGTGTGTGTGTGTGTGTGTGTGTGTGTGTGTGTGTTGAATGCTTGGACTTGTATATGTGTGTATAATCAAGAATGCTTGCATCTTGCATGAAGATGTTGCTGTCCGTGTCTGGAAGTTCAGATGATGTCATTGTTGATGAGCTGTTTGTGAATGGAACCATATGTGACTGACAATGTTTTTCATTCATAATCCTGGCACGTTCAAATGTATGTATCATAATATCATAATATTCCTCCCCAAAATGAATTGTATTATTTCAATAGAACAAATGCGTCATTAAATGATTCATGAGTAGTGTATTTATATGTAGCAAGAGCAATAATAGTAATTATGATATGACTACAATAATATAAGATACATTAAGTTATTATATTTTACACAAGGTTAACGCAAAAGCCAAAATTAATTTGGATCCCATTGGAGGAAGTCATTCTGTCTTTTTGGTTAAAGTAGTTGTTTTTCTGATGTTTTAACATTCCAACAACATTTTTTCTTGTTTCACATTGAAATGAAATGCCATGGAAAATGTGTTTTCATTAGAATTATGCCCGGATTAAGCATCACCATTCATATTCCTAGAGGCTACTTTTTCATTTGATATGCATATGCTGCTTGTACCGACACATCCTATCAGAAGCCTCAACTCTTCATTGTCTTTCTGTTCCTTTGTAATCCAGTGTTCCTCCACTCTCCACATCAGCCTGTCTACACGGCTACCAAACACGGAGTCCTCGGGTTCAGCAGAGCAATAGCGGTGGGTAGAACGCACACACTGTTGCTGTTAGTTTGCCTATGTTCATGTATTGATGCCTGTCGTGTCTATCGTCACATCTTCTCCTTAACCGGCCCTTTCTCCAGCTGTGTGTCCTCTAGAGACACACAGCTGGAGTGATTATAGGGAAGCTCAAATACTGTTTACTTAATGGGCCTCTCTAGCAGCTCCAGGCCAAGGTTCACAACTTGTTCATTACCTCTCACAGCACAAATGGAAGCTCTACTCCAAGTACTCGTCTTTGTATGTATTATGCTTTATGGAACTAATTGCAGTCCGTTCAGTTCGCAAAATCCAAACCTCCCTCTTCTTTGATATTTGCCTGAAATATGCAGAGAATCTATAGATCCAGGAACAACTGACAATTCTCCCTGCAGATTCACAAATGAGAATCCCCAATAGACACTGGTGCCTCGTAGCAGACTCAAACCTGAACAGTGGTGCTACTTAAAACATGCACCCTGAGTATTGTCTACTTCTAGGTTGTTTTTTTTCACTTAAATAAGGTATGTGTACAACTATAGAATAACAATTTAGTTCTATGAACTAATACTGCTGGATGCTGTCACTGATATATACATTAAGCATGTATCTGCCTAGGTGCTTTTCAGTGATTCCTATGATGTTATTATGTGGTTACATATTGCGTCACTAGCACAGTTTCAGGACCACACCATGGGTGTGTTTCCTAATGCTAAGGCTTGATCACTCGAGCTCCGAGCACCAGCACTAATCATCGAGCACAAGGATAGCTGAGCCTGAGCGTCATAAACGTCAACTGTTGATGGTCTGGACCAATCAGAACCTTCAGACGTATAGGGCGCTATTCACGCCCTATACAGGGCGCCATGATCAGCCAGATATATGTCAATACGAGGGCTTATCCCAAAAACCTATGGCTTTATGGGCGTAGGTCTGTTGACAATAGCTCAAATACTTCCTGTAAGGATACACTGATGTATCCTCGTTTCCCAAGACGATTCGGCGGCCGATTAAGCCTCTTGTCTAGCAGGTTAAGCAATGAAACAACTGGAACAGCCTGTAAAATGGCGAACAAGGAAAGCATCTGGAGATTTTGGCAGGGAGCGCAAGTCAAATCACTATCGACAGACTGTTGGAATCCAGCTCATGAGTACATGAAGAGCCATTCCTAGGGCAGCTGCTACTCCCATGGCTGTTCAGGGTGTTTTCTGCAATACAAAACCTCATGTTAGTTGTGATAGCGACAGGAGACTCATCCAAATAGAAGATCATCCAATATGCAGATTGATGGCAACTTGAGAACTGTCAGTATGGATTATCTTTACAAGTGCCAAATATTTTGTTGTTGTTATAATAACCCACAAGCATGAACAGATGTACGAGGTATCGTAGGATTAACGTGTGTTTGGATCTGTCTAGGACGCATCGTCACTGGCTGACTATGGAGTTCGTATTAATGTCCTCTGCCCTGCGTTTGTGGACACTCCTATGCTGCACTCTGTTGAAAGCGAGGCCAACATGGGGAAGTTTGTAAAGTTCAAGGATGACTTCAAACACAGCATGAGCAAGTTTGGAGTACTGAAGTGAGTTCATACACAAGCACAAAGAGAGTAGTGTGTAACCCTTAACTTATGTCAGTTTCACTTTATCCATGCAGAGAGCAAACTTTTTTGTACACACACACGATAACGCGCTCCTCCTAGCGCCACACTAGTCAATGATCTACCTTGCTGTAAACAAGTCCAGCCAGTACATTAACACACCCTATCTAAAGGTCCCCGCTTTGTTCCTTACCTTCCTGAACAATACAAACAATACAAAATAGCAAATAATGTATTCAGCAAAAATATTTGCGATATATAATAAAAAACACTACAAATGTCATTCATTCTTATGCCATTGAAATGCTGATATTCTCCACCAACGCCGTGTAAAAATAGACGTGGGTTGATATATTACAGCCCAACCCTTGTTTTGTTTTAGTGGAGATCAACAGGAAAACCAGCAGACAACAATGTCCTAGTACTTAGCCTGCAGTCTAACCCATATTTCCTCCTGCCGCAAAACTGACTCCCTGATCTCCCCCTCCCCTACGTTTCAAGGCCTTCATTGATCGCAGAGGGGACGATGAGGATGATAACGGACAGCAGTCTGAACGGCGCTGTGATGAAGATTACGTGCTCCAAGGGAATCCACTTTCACACTTATGAACCTCCGTCCGCCTGAACCAGAGACTGCACGCTGCTCATATCAAAACAGTCCGTTTCCTGCCCGCAGGTCGCAAAACATTGGAATGTTTTCAATATCAGTACGCTTATGGAATCTGTAGCGTGTTGTTACAAAATGGAAACATTGAATACTTTTGGATGTTTGCCTGTCCAAGGCCAGGCAAACCACTAGACTGTCCATGTCTCTAATAACCGCAATATTTAATTGAATCAAATCTTCCTAATTAGTGTATGAATGTTCTAGATATTTAGACACAAAATACAGAGCAAATATAGAGTAGTTCAATGATGTGCTATTTTTCATTACAAATGGCATCCAAACAAAGTAAATCAAATTCTCAATTCTCATATAGTTCTGCACTAAAGCCTTTCATTTGGTAAACAACTCCATGGGTGTTTTTCATCTGCTTGCAAAGGCATAGTACTGCAGCCCATATTGAAATAGTCCTCTACCTCCAACTTCCACACCTCAAGGAACACCATTTTATCATTTGACTCATGGGAAGAAATAGGCCTCACCATCCAGCAAATCTAACATCATTAAAAGCATTTTAAAAGCAACCATTCCCAACAAATGAGGTTTACCATGCATAGAGCAAAATACATTCAAGTCACAATCATTGGGATTTAAATAAATACATGGAACATGCATTCATCATGATCATGACATGTTAGATTAAACATGACATTGTAGATTACAGTGACGACTACCTCAGAGGCAGCACTAAAGCAAGCTGTTAGTAAACCCTCTGGTTCTACGACTGAAACACATACTTTACATAGGGCAGGGTTGGTCACATCCAATCATCAAGTAGGCAGACAAAACATCTCTGAATATTCCCTACCTTACTCGTAGTTTTCCAAGCAATTAACAATTATATTTTGTAATTGTATATTTATAAATTAGATCTTTTGGATAGATATTTTGGTATACATTTAACCTTACATTATATGCAGTTTTTCATGTTTTCATTAATGATAATTATTTAACTTTGAATTTAAATTTAACATTGTTTCAATAAATCCATTGATGACTAACACTATTTTGTTAACATTTTAATTATGTTAAGAAAATTGAAAAAAGATTTACACACATATATATATATATATATATATAAGGTATCACACATGGTCCATAAAGTAAGTAATGTATTAAAGCTAAGCATCATCCTTGCTGTACTTCTGTACAGCAAGGAGGTAGAAGAAGTTGAAATACGGTCATTTATGATACTTTAATGTATGTAAAGATTGATAAAATAATAAGACATTAAAACAGGTAGAAAATCATTAACCATGAATAGTACAAATAATATTACATACATTTTTAATTCATGCCCATACATTTAAGATATTTAAAAAGTCTTATACAATAATAGTTTAAAGAGGTAAAATTCGAATAGTATAGTATTTTATTAGAAATGACGGCACATGGTGGAATAATAATACAAGTTTAAGATGATTATTACAGATTTATATGGAAGCATCCGAACTCTTCAGCAGGCTGGAGGTATTTTTCATCCTGTGACACGCAGACAGTAAAAAACAAAATGTTAAAATCAACATACTTTTTACAGTTAACAAGTTAGTTGGTCTAGTGTCCCAAGTTGCATAACAGTGGTTTGTATTAAATAATATGTGCACCCTTTTCAAGCACACCATATAAGAATATTAAGGGCCAATTCAATATTATATTTGCTTGTTTGTTTATGTTTTGCATATTTTTGCATATTTTGCTTACACAGCAAAACATGCAGCACATTGACCTCTATGGCAAAACTCCCCTTGCCGTTTACATCTCTAATGCAAAGACAACAGGGGGAGGAGCAGCCAACAGATGTACTTCATATGCTTAACTTCTTTGGCAGCAAGCTAGTCTTGGCAGCTAAAGTAAACAATATTGTGTTTTAGTCCAGCAAATGGGATTGCACCTCCCAATATGATGTAATAATTACACATAGACCTGGTAGAGGCCAAGTCTCTTCATTAGTTCTGCAGGGTTTCTCACAGCTGTCTGTTGGAGCAGAGTCTCTTCTAAATAATCCACCGCCTCTACAATAAATGGAGTTTTCACAATAAAAGGCTGTGTAAAAGAATACATGGCGACGTCGATGCATGCGTTCATGTCAGCATGTGCATCCAGTTTGACAGAAAGACTATTTATAAATGCTATAGCCTTATATATTATAATATATACATTATAATTTCATATAGTGTAATAGAATATATTGTGAGGGACTGAGGGGTAGAGTAATTAACGATTAGTTCTATTTGGCTACACCCAGTGGAGACTGGGAGAACTGCAGCCTAATTCCCGAACCTCCACTACCTGCAACGTGTTGGCTTAATGAGCCCAACCAGGGGCAGACAAAAGGCCTGACAGATTCAGTCTGGGGGAGAAGAGAAGTCTGCTCCAGTCACTAACCGGTGAGCGGCCCGGTCCAGAGAGGGAGGTTAGGGTTAGGCCCCCACACCCCAAGTGCAGACCTGTTACAATATCTATGTACTCAAGACGGAGAGCTCGGTTCTGTCTGATTCATCCTCAAACAATAGCACAACATGCATGTGAATGATGGCTGTCAGTGTATCCATAGAACAAATGCTGCACCATTTAGTTTAACAGGACACTGAAAATGCACTGCAGACACAATTATTTGCACCAGTCACTGTGGGTCGAGCATTGTTTGTGGGTGTTCATTTTCAAAATCTTGTTCTCTTCTGCTCTCTCTTTCCTACTGCCAAATATTACCTACAGCAGTTGTAAGCCTTTATAACCGGTTTCATTCAGTGATTATAATGCAGATCAATCATTTTTTAAAAGCCATGATTGTCTGACAGAATTTGAGTCAACTTGGTTGACGATAATTCGACCAGTCAGATTTTAGGGTACGCTATCGTTTGCCTCTTTCTCGGCAGCACTTCCCGCTCCGCTAAACCTTTTTTTGGTGGGGAATCCTGTTCTTTGAGGGGGAATCCTGTTCTTTGAGGGAGGCATCGACTTGGAACCAAAATGTCTGTTCTTGTGTCATCCCTGGTGGACAGTGTGGTGTAGCAGGAGGAGGAGGAGCAACGCTCTTCAACACCAGGCATTATTAGTATTAGAACTCACATGCTGGTAATCCTCTCCAGCCTGTCCTTTAGGTCGTCCTATAGAGAAAAAGAAAAAGAAATAAACAATGAAATATCTAGTTATGATGCATGCCATCGCATGATAGTCACGTTTCAATTGGCATACTTCCTGCTGGCTTTAAATAAACTTCAACATTGTCAAATATGCACTTAAACACCTGTGTGGGCTTCTGTTGTTGTTGCTTTGACACATCAGCTAGCGCCGCCCCTTTTTGAACAGGTAGGACTGCGGTACACTCGACTCAAAAATAATAATTCATATATAATAATTCATTCATAGCGCTTTTCAAGACACCAAAAGTGCTTTATGTTGTGTGTGTGTGTGTAAAATCAACGCGACCGCCCAACATCGCTGCAGAGCCCTGTCACGTACTTGTTGCTCAAATCAAAGACGCGACTGCAACGCACCCGCCCACATCAATGTTGCAGATCACTGCAACATTGATTGAATGAAGTTCAACTTTCTCAGATGAGTGGCACTTGGACACAATTTGGGGCGCACAGGACCACCCGTCCTCATGTGGCTGATGAAGATGGATTAACTATGGAAAATATTGACTAATTTGTATATATATATATATATTCATATTCTTGGGTGTAGAAATAAAAGTACATTTAATTTGTTTTATGATTAAAACACAAAATAGGCCAACACAAAAGTTAACCCTTCACAATAAAATGTTCCAGGGGTTGAGACCTGAATAATATTTATCAGCACCGATCCGATTCCCCCAAAAAAGGTGTTCATTACATGTAGTCACTGACCTTTGGGTAAGTCTGCAAAAAATGTTAAGTTGTTGTACGGCGGAAATGAAGTCATTTACTGGCTCATCAACTCGGCTGCAAACTTGTACAATTGTTCAATGATTTCAACCCTTGGATCAATCTCAAAATGTGTTAGAATGGGTGTTTTAGGCAACAAAAATGATCCCCCGGACCCCCCAACTTACCTTTGGGCACAGCCCCCAATGGTTTCATGTGCCAAAAACGCCCCTGCATTACACCCTGGCTTAGACACAGAAGCTGTGATCCAAGTTCCCCTTCTTGTCAACGCTACCCTCTGGTGGCCATATTAGACAAAAAGTCTCGTCTTTGTCTGAATTGTGTCACATGCCTCTCTGTGCATAGGATACCACCAAGAAAAAAAAAATGAAATAAACCGGAAGGGCACGCTAACATGTAGTCATGAGTAGAGTACAGCGTTCGTCTCTGCACCAAAGTGAAGTTAGTTTCATATTCAAGATTCATTTAAAAACAACATTCTGTATCAATAAAGTCAAATTTAATTAAAATTGGATATGAAACTAACTTTACCCCAGCCATGACCTCTATTCTCTCCAGAACTTTACGTGTTTGTTGTGGGCACTACAAATAAATACAAAAAAAGGATGTCTCTTCTTTTGTTAAACAGGAAGAAACCAATCCTACCTTATAGGACATGTACAGGTGCATCTCAATAAATTAAAATATCGTGGAAAATAATTTATTTCAGTAATTCAATTCAAATTGAAACCCATATAATTATATAGATTCATTACACACAGAGTGAAATATTTCAAGCCTTTATTTCTTTTAATTTAGATGATTATGGCTTACAGCTAATGAAAACCCAAAATTCAGTACCTCAGAAAATTAGAATATTACATAAGACCAATAAATAAAAAAAAAGATTTTTAATACAGAAATGTCGGCCTTCTGAAAAGTACTGCTGAGGTGTTATGGAAGCCCAGGTTGCTTTGATAGCAGCCTTCAGCTCGTTTGCATTGTTGGGTCTGGTGTCTCTCATCTTCCTCTTGACAATACCCCATAGATTTTCTATGGGGTTCAGGTCAGGCGAGTTTGCTGGCCAATGAAGCACAGTAATACCATGGTCGTTAAACCAGGTATTGGTACTTTTGGCAGCATCTCCATAAAGCTTGTCAGCAGAAGGAAGCATGAAGTGCTCGAAAATTTCCTGGCAGACGGCTGCGTTGACTTTGGACTTGATAAAACACAGTGGACCAACACCAGCAGATGACATGGCTCCCCAAATCATCACTGACTGTGGAAACTTCACACTGGACTTCAAGCAACTTGGATTCTGTGCCTCTCCACTCTTCCTCCAGACTCTGGGACCTTGATTTCCAAATGAAATGCAAAATTTACTTTCATCTGAAAAGAGGACTTTGGACCACTGAGCAACAGTCCAGTTATTTTTCTCCTTAGCCCAGGTAAGACGCTTCTGACGTTGTCTCTGGTTCAGGAGTGGCTTGACACGAGGAATGAGACGGTTGTAGCCCATGTCCTGGATACGTCTGTGTGTGGTGGCTCTTCAAGATTCAAGATTCAAGAGACTTTATTTATCCCGAGGGAAATTAAGGTGCAACAGTTGAAACAGCGGGGAATATATGTACACTAAATATACTTATACTAATAACAAACAAACTAAACTAAACTAAACAACTAAGTATAAACTAAATGTATTGACAGGTGAATGGTGAATTGAACAAATTTACAAATTACAAATTTACAACAAATTACAGTAGTACGTAGGTATATACAATATACAACAATACGTATAGTGCAATTTAGCAGTGATAGATACTAATAAATAACTGAATACTGAAAAGTGACATGTGAAAAGTACAGTGCAAATTGAATTACAGTGCAAAAATTACTGTGCGTTGACCTCAGGTCACTGTGTCTACACTGTCCCTCTCACGACCCGAGGTAGATGAATTAAAGAGTCTGATGGCCACAGGAAGAAAGGAC
>OMNO01056892.1:0-10109 GCA_900303215.1 Trachyrincus scabrus
GTTGCCCTGGCACCAGAGTGACAGATCAGCGACTTCCTCCAGGTAAGCCTTCTCGTCGTTGTTGGAGATCAGGCCCACTACCACTGTGTCATCCGCAAACTTGATGATGGTGTTGGAGCTGGACCTGGCCACACAGTCATGTGTGTACAGGGAGTACAGTAGGGGGCTGAGGACGCAACCCTGGGGGGATCCTGTGTTCAGGGTGAGGGGGTTGGAGGTGTGTCTGCCCACCCTGACCAACTGGGGCCTGGCAGTCAGGAAGTCCAGGATCCAGGCACACAGGGGGGTGTTCAGTCCCAGCTCAATCAGCTTGCCAGCCAGTCTGGTGGGGACTATGGTGTTGAAAGCTGAACTATAGTCAATGAACAGCAGTTTCACATAGCCCCCCTTCCAGCTGTCAAGATGAGAGTGTGGTGTGCAGTACCTGGGAGACAGCATCATCCGTGGATCTGTTTGGATGATAAGCAAACTGCAGCGGGTCCATGGAGGAAGGGAGGAAGGCGCAGATGTAATCCTTTATCAAAGCATTTCATGACCACCGAGGTGAGGGCCACCGGTCGGTAGTCATTCAAGCATGCTGGAGAAGCATTCTTGGGCACAGGGACAATAGTGGATCTCTTGAAGCAGGCGGGGACCATAGACTCAGCCAGGGAGGTGTTGAATATTGTGGTGAACACTGGAGCTAGCTGATTAGCACAGGTCTTCAGTACTCGCCCAGATATGCCATCTGGACCAGCAGCTTTCCTGGTGTTCACCCTCGTCAGAGCCCTCCTCACACTGTGCTCAGTCACAGAGAGTGTGTGTTCATCCCCAGCGGTAGAACTCACCTCGGCTACGCTAGCGCTGTTGTTGCTAGCCTCAAACATAGAATGAGTTCAGGTCATCCGCTAGAGATCCGCTAGAGATGCATCAGCACTCACAGTTGCGGGGGGTCTGCCCTGGTAGTCCGTTATAGTCCGTAGCCCATGCCATAGGCCTTCTGGTGTCGCGCTGCTCCATCTGAGACTCCACTCTGTCTCTGTACCTCCTCTTGGCTTCCTTCACCGCCCTTCTCAGTCCATAGGACGCTGCCTTGTGCTCGTCCATGTTGCCGGATACAAGACCGGAGTTATAGGCAGCAGTATGGGCGCTCAAAGCGTCGCGGATGGATCTATCGACCCACGGTTTTTGGTTAGGAAAGGACCTAACTTTTACCGTGGGGACGATGGTGTCCGCTAGCGTTGCTATGAAGCTCATTACTACTTGTTTAACCTTCTTCTTTAATACATTTGAGCCCATTGGAAAGTCTGCCATCTTGTAAAGACACTTGGACAGTAGTTGTGTTAAGTGTTAGCAAATGGACTAACCTTGACACATGGGACGGGAGCTGCCGTTGTTTGGGTCTTCTCAAGCATGGTCACTCTGGACTCAAGTGCTCGGATGAGGGCTCTCATATCTTCGATATCTGAAGCCAATGATACACAGGACATTTGGATGAAAATACCGTATCAATTCACACCCAATCACTTATCACATTGTTTCAGTAATTAAATGCAGCATGTACGGTGTGTGATCTCTGCTGTGCCTTTGTGCCAAAGGCCCTCCTTGGAGAGGTAATATCCTGGTGAATTGCCTTCTTTCAAAAGTTGAATTTACTTGAAAAGTTAAACATGGATTTTAGTATTTGTTCATCAGAAATGGCAATAAAAATGTTCATTTATTTTATACATTAAATAAAACATGTATTGGCTAAACTAAGCTGTTTTGTCAATGATGAATTTAAAACAAAATAGTTGGGGACTGATTTGATCTCCGTTAAAAATAGTAGTTCATGGCCAGTGTGAAAAAGAAAACGAAACCCACACCTTTCTGCATATTCTGATAATCCAGCTGCTTCTCCTGGTCTCCTGATTTTGATGATGACTGCGGGTAAAAACAAAAACATTCAGATTCACTGTACCAGGTCTGACATTAACATCTTCTCAGGTTAATACTCAGGATAAGAAATGCAAACAAAATAAATGGTGAAAGCAATGAGGTGAAAACAATGACATGCAAGGTCAATTTGCCACGATTTGAGTACACCCCAGACACACACCCACAGTTATACAACTCACTCTGATGAAGAAATTAAGAACAATTTGGTTTGTTTAACCCAAATTATAACTCAGTAAACATAAAAGTTTCAGACACACATATGCTGTCATAAAACATCAACAATGTCAATAAACCCAACAGCACACACCCATGAGTGCAATGTTAATATGAATTTTATTATTTTATTAGGTTATACTAATCATGATAACCATGTCAATGAAAAGGGAATACAATTACCCAAATTACACATTCATGCAGCCCTATAAATGGCTAGCGCAAGCTCAACAGCAGACAATGGAGACAACGGAGATGATGCCAACTTCTGAATGAAAGATGAATGAAAAAGCAGGCATGAGACATGATTGAAGGGTTATCAGGCAGCTTGGATAGTGCAAGCCAGCGCCCCCACGGATGCCCAGCCCAGCCCCACCTGACCCAGCCCAGCGTGAGAGCCTGAGGAGCGCGTGGCATCCGGTGGGCAGGCGGGGGGACTTACGTTTCTGTGCTGCCGTTTGGGCTGACGGCCTTTGGCAGGTTGCATGGCTGCCTTCACCTGCTCCCGGACGTACAGGGTTCAGGTTAAAGAGGAGGGGGGCAAGGGTTACAAAAGGAGAAACAAGAAAGGAGAAGACTCAAGAAAAGAAAAGACTCAAATAGAGCACAAAAGGAAACAAACTTGTACAAAGAAATGTCTGAAAACAAAGAGCATACATGAAGTCGCGGGTAAACGGAACACTTTTCATTCTATATGGTGAGGATAAAAGTAGACTGGTCCCAGTGATGAGCTGAAAATAACCTTTTAATTGGGAAAATAAAACAAACAATGGGGTTTGCACATGGCAAAGGTGATTATAGAGATCAAGCAAGCGGAGGAATGAATAGAGTTGAATAGGAGAGTAAGCAGTATAGAGGTATTATACAGTGGGGTCCGCACCAAGACATGATATTTATCAGACAGGATTCATTTATACTTTTCACTAATATCAGCCCGAAAAATGTTTAGTTAATAAAGCTTTGAATCTTGTAAGGTTTTTGTTAACAAATTCAAACTTCTGGACCCCACTGTTTTATGCATACGCTGTCATATGCTGGTATTATTGTTATTTTTCCCGCTACTTAAAAATGACTTTATTTGGAAAAAAAAACTTTCAGTTGCATAACCACTTCTGAAAAAGTAAGGCCTTACCAAACGAAACGTATTATTGCCTTGTATTTCATTACCGTTTAGCAAAGTTGTCTTTAACCACAGCTTTCAGGGCCAGTACTGCCACTAGTAGGGTAAGGCCGTTCATTTACAGTACTCACTCCGTCTAGGCACTGCTGGATGTGCAGCCGGGATTTAGCAATTTCCCGCAGGATGGCACTAGCATCTTTTTCCTGCGGGCGCGTGTTTGGGGAGGGGGTGGGTAAGTGATGAAAGTGAAGCAGTAGAGGAAGCAGAATGGAACCATGCCAAAGACAAACGTAAGCTGGCAAATAGGTTAAGCACACGGACAAGCCACAGATAGACCCGTACCCTTCTATGTGTGTGTTATTTCAGGAGACAAGTTACATTGCAAAGCTAAATTCCATTCATTGTATATTGCGTCTCTTGGACTAGCAGACTTGACCGTCTACCGTCTACTTTGTTGGAGTATGTTGCTTGCACATAAAATGAAAAATTAAACAGCACCAGAGATACGCAGAAGTACGTGACGTTTCGAATTGAGGATGGAAATGAGGATTTGGATATGAATTCTATATTATGTGCATACCCTGCACCTATTTTTACATTATTTATCATTTTACCTCAAACAGATTAACAATTTGTAGATTGTTGTAAATACATAAATTTCTTTCCAGGCTCTTGTAGGATTGATAACAACCATGGTGATCCTAGACTGAAAAAATGGACAGCTGGCAAACCACCTGACTCCATACTCGCTGAGCTACTTTTAGGTCAAACAGGCTTAGTTGCCATGCGTGTCGCTGCTAGGGGCTGTGGTGCACTGTGATGATTATGATGATGCAACCGCTGAAAGCAAAAGGAGCTGTGACAGACTGGGCCCTGCACAGCAGTGGACAAGGCACCATAAACTGAAACCAAAATGACATGGAGAAAAAGAAGAGGAAAAAAAAAAGACAGGAAACCTTTGCCAATAAGGTGTTGACTTGAAACCCTACTTTTGACCCTGCACCCCTCCCCACCCACCCCATCATAAAGTTAAGGCTTATTACACACAGAGCTCTAAAATGCCTTTTTTAAAACCGATGTATTTGGCATTTGTGGTGCCACGGCAAAATATACCCCACAATTAAAACGGGTACACACAGTTCATGTCCCAGACATGTGCGCGCACAAGTGGACCCCCTACCTGTGTGGAGGTGCCGTTGGCTCCCTCGTAGAAGCACCTCTCTGCATCGTCGTAGTGGTGCTTGTCGAACCAGATGTTCTCGGTTGCGAGACACTGCAGTCCACTCATGTTGATACTGGTGGTGGGGGAAATGACAGCAGAAAGTTAGCAAACCGCCTGACACAAGTCCAATACATACATCGACCGTAGTGATGTTGGATTAAAGAAAACGATTGTTAATAGCCAACCAATCAATGACAGCATTATGGGCGAAGGGCACAACTTGATTGAAAGCTGTTCCCCCGGGAGGATAATGGTGAGAGATCACAACTCGCATGCAGTGACAAGACACGTCGGGAAATGGAGAGATGCATCAAAAGCGATGCAAAATGGACAACTTGCAAACAATTTAAGTCACAAACACTCATAATACCTCAGGCACCGGGTTGGCTAGGTGGGTTAAACCCCATTTATGGACACCGCACACAAAATGTGTCATTTTGTCGCTCGTGCTGAATTTGGCATGAGCCACTTACCTCTGAACAGCACCAGATTGCGTGCTGCAAAATGGAGTTTCGAACAGAGGTAGGCGTTTCAAGCACTTCTTTAGATGCGTCAATGACAGGATTAACCCATTATATTTTTAGTAAGATACAGTATCTGTTAGATAAGCGCAGAAAACCCATTCCTTTGCATTACGGACTGATGTAATCCCTAACCTTTTTTTTAAATTTTTTTACAGTTTTGCCATGCTCTTACCATTGCTACGACAAGTTGCCACAGCAACGTGACCACTGTCAGCATGGCGACTATAAATGTGTGCGTGCATCGAGCACACCCCCCTGGTTGGTTGTTGTTGATTCTCCCACAAGACAATAGGGAGTCAGGTGTTCACACACACACACAATGGATTACAACAGCAGACAGACATCCCTTGTTCATTGAGTTGAGGCAGCTTTGTGTGCAGAGTTGCACACCCTGGATTATTAGATAAAAGATTGGTCACTGCCCTATAGCGCCACCCCCTTTGCAGAGTTTGACCCCCACATATGAAATGTTGAGCTCCAATAACACTGGGCCTTATGTGCCATGTGTCACACAATACCCAGGCTCAGCCAATCAGAGTGACACTTTTATGTAGGGGGTCACTTCTTGGTGCAAGTCAGGTAAACCTTTTTGAAATTGCGCTTTCCCAAAATCAACACACCAGAGCAAAAGAAAGAAATCAAGACACTTGAAGCATGAAATGAAAAAGGGAAATAAAAATATATAAATATATATATACACAAACAGCCACAATGAAACGAAGTCAAATCAAAAAAAGTCAATCAGTTGAAGGCAAAATGAAAAACAAAAATGCATCTCTCCAATTTCCCCAGTGAGCGAGGTGGTCATACTTGTCCCGCCAGGGTTTGCCCTCCGTCTCGGAGAGGCCCTGCTTCCTGTGGGCTGGCCCCCGGCTGCCCTTACCCCCCCTCTCGCTCTCCGAGGAGGTGCGGTTGCGGCCACTCCCGGCAGGCCGACGAGGGGCGGCCGGGGACTTGGCGGCCCCGTTCTCCTTGTCTGGGTTCTCCTGCCTCGGGCCCTGGGGAAGTTTTGCACGCGAGGCCCCGCCGCGGGGGACGTAGGGGCCCCTGGTGCCGGGGCTCCTCGGGGAGGATGACAGCATCCCGTTGGCGCCCTTGCCTTCCAGATAGGTCTGCATGCCGTGCGGCACGGGGCTTTGGCCGTAGGAGTTGGCGGAGCCTCCGGTCCACTCCTCTTCGGCGCCAGAGCCCTGGTTCTCAGACTGGGAGGAGCGCGTACGCCGCCTGCGACCAAACTGGCCGCCAGCGCTACCGAGGCTTCCCCGCTCCACAACGGGGCCGCTAGCCTGTCTTCCTGGGATAGCAATCTGAGGGGTTCCTCCTTGCGTGGGGTTAGGTTTAGACTGATCCATTGCTCAAATAAAAAGGGGAGGTCTTCTACACTCAAATCTTGTGACGGATACATGAGAAGGGAATAGAAGAGAAGCAACAGGTAGGAGCTATTCAATCGTACTGTTCAATAGTACACAGGAGTCACAGTTCATAACAAAGAACCTACTGGTTTAAAAGGGAAAGGTGGATGTACTAAACTGTGGATTGGCAGTACTTTATTGGTATATGATTCAAAACAAATGATTCAATAAATTTATGTTTGCTTTAAAATCAGGCCGATTACCATATCGTCTACCAGACTTGTAATATAGCTCTGAAAGGCTACTAAATTTGACTGATCAATCCCAATGGGTAGTACTTTAAAACATAAAAAGGGAACGTGAGAGGCCTACTGAAAACGGCAAACATTGTGGTAAATGTGGTAAAAGTGACAACTGTTAGGTCCGAATGTGAAACTGATGTCCAAACACACTTGGCAAGGACGCAGCTGATGCGTTTGGTTACGCCTTGGTGTTTGGCAGGGTGTAACGTTGGCTAACCTATTGGACAACCTATCTCATTTTATAACTTGCTCATCACAATCTTAATGCAGAGAATAAAAGACCGTTAACAAACTCACCAAACAATTGAGATGGACACAGTCCCAAATACACCTGAATCACCAACCTAAATCTTAATCAAGAATTTCAATGTTCGTATTGCCTTGAAAACGAGGGAATTACATTTTACTTTTAGAAAAACAGAATCACTTACGGGGTTTGATTTCACTCAGAATTGTTGCAACTGAAAAAACCTATTTAAGATGTGTGAACTTGTAGGTTGGTGTTTCCAGTCGCAGAAAAGATGTGTAAATGAAACGTTTTTTTCAGTTAGAAAAACGTTCCGACTACACTTAACAATACTTTAGAAATTATATTCCATAAATCACTCACATTTAGTCTCAGAATGGAAGTTAACGGTGCAATAGAGAAATAGACAGAATCATACACTCCACAAATACATATATCTTTATATCATGGTGCCACTGTAGTCAGAAATAAATCATGAATTGACAAAAATGTATTCTTCAAACCATACGCGATACAGTGCATCTGTTCTCGTCCACCACGCCGAGGCAGGCTGCAACTCTGACACGCACGGGAACTTTGTTCGGATAGCCACGTGGCGGATTAAACGTCACATTCAACACATTTCATGAACTTGCCAACAATGAATCACCTTCTTCACAATCCGAATCGTAAAACACTCATTTACAACACTTACTTTTGCTTTTAATCGACGTTCACGGCTGGGACAAGCTTGTAGGCGTGCTCTCGGTTGTAAATCCGACAGTGGAAGAGAACTTACTCTGACGGTCCGCAGGTATTCTCTTGCAACAAGTGGGGGGGATATACGTCGAGCTTTTGGCTTTTATTTGTTACAGAACAAAATACTTTGGTGCTCTCGTTTAATATAGTGTTAAGAATATTAGTCACTTATAATATTGGTTGAAAACTAAATTTATTTAATTTGTCATAGCCTATATTCAATAATTTCATAACGAATTGGTATAGTCCATTTAAAAAAACTACATTTCCCACAACTATTTAAAGAGCAAATCTCTGCTCTTTAAATAGTTTTTGTGAATGTAGGCTGTTTTCTACCGTGATTTATCATCTAATTTCAAACAATTTGACAAAAGTTTATTATTATTATGATTATTATTATTATTATTATTATTATTATCATTGCTATTATTGTTGTTGCTTTTCTTATAATTATTATTGTTATGATCATATTAACTAACAAATTCGTTAACTTTGAAAACATCAATGAGGCCCAGATCTCAATAAAAAAATACAAACGCGATTCCTTACTGTCTCTGGCACTGCCTATCGCCACCCTATAGGGGGCGACATTGAGATGTGAGTTTGTGGACGTTTAAGTGTCGACAGTGTTCTATAGTGTCGATATAGTGTTGTATAGTATTATAGTATGCATAGAGTTCTATTGTTGATAGTTAACTGTTCTATAGGGTCTATAGAGTTCTATAGAGTGTATTATTCTGTAATACTGTATGTCGTTTACAGTGTTTAGTGTTCTATAGAGTTATAGGCTATAGTACTAATTATGTTAACATGGTTAGTTATTCTGTTATTAAGGTCGAATGTGATTATTTTTTTCCTACTATAGCCTATCATTAATCCCAGAAGTAGCTCTTATCAGATGAAGAAGAAAATGGAAGATCTGTGAATCAGTCATGCATTCTTACATATCAAAGCTGATTAATCATGCCATGTGTTTAGCAACAGAAAGGGCATCAACACACATGTATAGATCATGCAATCATGAAAAATCAAGAGACAAACTCCCAAAAGTGTTATAGAAGTATTAAAAACACATTGATTGTAATCTCATCATAGCGACTATCGTATGACCCATTAGGTGACTATGCTTCTCTACATAGATAGGTCTGCAGTGGGAAGAAACTCCGCAACCAGGTTTCATTCCACGTTGTTCGGATCCCAGCTTACGTGGCTCCCATCATGCAACTTGTTCAGTTATTCCATGTCTGTAACCTGTAGGTGAAACCCAAACACCTAGGAGAGGATCAGGGATGACACAAGGGAAATAAATACATCTAAAGGCTGTGCTAATGTGATCATAACAAATCAAATGGCAACACAATATTGTAAGAACTTTCTTGGAATAGCAACATTTATTTACCAACATATACAAGTTTGGTGTGAATTTCTCTCCACTTACGTCAGTTTTCCCCTGCTCTTTTGATTTTGGTTGATTTGGGTGTTGTGAGAATCCCGTTCTGAGGAGAGCCACAGAAATATTCATGAATAGTGATAAATTATGCACAAATCCTATGCACTTTTAAAGTGATCAGAAATCCATAATTACTTGCGCTGCTGCAAGCAGAGCAGTACTGTTCTCTTGCATACTTCTTATTATTCTCTTTCCAACTATTTTCGTCACATCTACTCACACAAACATTAACATAGAATGACAAAAAAAAAAATCATATGATAGGTACTATAGTGGAAGAGTGTGCGATGACTTTTATAAGCAATAGTGCATATAGTTTTGAAGATAATTAAAGTTAAAAGTTAATTGAAATCCCATGTGTGTGTGAGTGACTTTCACAATCAAAACAATTAAACCTAGAAACATTTATAAATGTAATCTACTCCCGCAATATTTACTACAATATATACTACATACACGTATCATACCTCAAAATGTTCAGCATGATGAGCTGATTGCGCATATGGAATATTTATGTACATACTTTTCAAGATATTACACTTTTAAATGTTCCAATACAGGAACACCTGTGTAACCAACAGACTGAACATGCTGAGCTCACATAAAGGCTGGAAATGAACAGTTTGTACTATAGAGCTAGTTCATACATACTATAAATACATATACATGAACACATACATAAGTACACATACATATACATACATACACATACATATACAAAATTATACAGGGTTAGGGGTAGGGTTAGGGTTAGGTTTGGTTTTTGGTTTTAGGGTTTGGTTTTTGGTTTTAGGGTTTGGTTTTAGGGTTAGGGTTTGGTTTTTGGTTTTAGGGTTAGGGTTAGGGTTTGGGGTTAGGGTTTGGTTTTAGGGTTAGGTTTTAGGATTAGGGTTAGGTTTTAGGGTTAGGGTTAGGGTTTGATTTTGGGATTAGGGTTAGGGTTTGGTTTTAGACACTGTGTGAATGTGCGTGTGAGCATATGTGTGTGTCTGTGTGTGTGTGTGTGTGTGTAGTATAGTGGGTT
>OMNO01056896.1:0-11298 GCA_900303215.1 Trachyrincus scabrus
CACCACCGACCGTCGCTGCCGTCGGGGATAGGCTGGTGCTGGGAGGTGGCTGCCCGTCGCCGCGGCTGGTAGCTCCAGTGCGTCCCAGGGCAGCCCTTCTGTGTACTACCTTGCGTCGGGGAGAAGTCCCTGTTCGGGCGCCAATGTGGCAGTTTCGCCTGCCACATGCCATCTCCAATGGCTTTCCCAGGGCTTCCCCCACAGCAGGACACAGGCAGTGATGAGGAAACCGGTTTATTGTTGAGTTTGTGGTAGTCTGAACAACAGAGCAGGTGGTACATGCTGGAGCTCCCTCCCGAGTGTGTGTGCTGGTGGCTGGTTTAACCTGTGGGCCTGATTAGCCAATGCCCCACAGGTGTGCAGCCTCACCCAGTCCCAGAGTCTAATTAGTCTAACTCTGACCAGGTGAGGCTGCTTAAACCAGCCACCAACAACACACACTCCACAACCATGAAGTGATGTTTTGGGATCAAATTATTTTGAGGATACAAATCTTTAAATAACCAATGATGCTCTTCAATAAGATGTTTTAAAAATACTGTCATTCCCTCTGTAATACATGGGGAAAATACAATGTTAATGATATGCAACAACAGTATCAACAGATGCCAGTGTCTGTCACCTTCTGGGACAACATCACCGAAGATTAGTGGGACGTTCGAGTATATTTTCATTGGAAATAAAATTATGATTCAAATATTCAAACAACAACTTAACTTCATACTGTGCTACGCCTTCTAAGATATCATGCATTATGTCGAACACAAAATTATCTGATACATTGAAACATGCCAAGGTATTGAGAATGCTATTGCGTTTAATCCCAAAACAGGAATTTTCTCTTGGATTTTCAATTAGATAACTGTAATGCTCCTCATTGGTTAATTTGGTGCGTAAAGTCACACGTGGATCATTTTCGCTGAACACTGTTTGAGCTGATGCTTTGTCAATAAGACACATCCTGCAGTAGTAGTTCGTAGAAAAAGATTCCACAAAACCAAGAATTGAGTTCAGACTTAAATTGTCACCCGTTACTTGTGCAATGGTGCCATAGAGAGGTTGCTCAATAAATGACACTTTCATTCCCTTTTGCTCTAGTACTTTTACATCTTCTACAAATGGAGTTAGTATTTTGTCAATGCCATATTTTTTTGCATCTTGGGAATGAAACAAAGAAATGAGATGGATATTCATCAAGGATGAATTCAGACGTGGTGGTAAATTGCGGAGTGTAAAATATAAACATCCAAGCTTATGGATGCCTTCTTTTGACCCTAGTGGATTTGATGTTTCAAAGTCATCATAATAAACTTGAATTTGCAAGGCATTTTTTGATCTCGAATATAATGGGTGTTGTCTGTGGTATTTTCCATGTGTGGTATAAATCACGTACAGCAGCAGATTTATTAATTTGACAACAGACTTCCTCATTCTTGAAAATGAACTCTAATGTTTTTAACAGGGGAACATAAATGAAAGTGTCATTTACTGGTATCTGCTCATATACTCCAGATACTTTGTTTCTTTTTGAATCATATCTTACTCCTAAATTAATTTCCACCGCTTCAACAACACCCCATTTCTCACTAAAATACTTGGTCCATTTAGAGTTTGTGTTTAAGTCACTAAATGGATTGTAAGTATTACTGAAGACATCCTCCACTGCACTTCTACTGGGATTTGCAACAGGCACTGCACTTAACACTTGTTCTTTAAGATTTTCATGAACTTCAGTGACATACTCCTCCATGCTTTCAACAACAGATAATACAATATTGTTGTCGAAAACCTGCAAAACTTTTGAACGGCAATGAACATTCTTCTTGAGCACAAAAAAGAACAAAACTTTTGCCAGGATATAATCCATGCAAAAACTTAAGGTGCTGAATTAATGCACTAGGTGCATCATGCAACGATCTACAAATGTCACACCTATACATTCTTCAAGAATTTGGCTCTGAGCTCCTATTCATGAATGTGGCTCTAACCTACTGCCTTTAAGCTTTCTTTTGTTGTGTCAACACAAATAATGTAGACTGAGCACAAAAACATTCAATCTTTTGCCAGGATATAAACCATGCAAAAACTTAAAGTGCTGAATTTATGCACTAGGAGGTGCATCGTGCAACGATCTACAAATGTGACACCTATACTTGGTTCAAGAACTTAGCTCTTAGCTCCTGTTCATGAACTTGGCTCTTAATTCCTTTACCTTTGGGCTTTCTTTGGTGGTTTCGACATCAATACCGTAGACTGTTTTCTGGAGGAATATGTACATGTTGCTGAGAGCATCGTCATAGCTTACACTGAAGACGAAATGCACTTTAAAAAGTTCATCGAAGGTTGCCAATGATGTGGTTCCCTGGCAGGGGATGATCTTCTTATCCATCACGGTGTAGAAAGAGCTGATGGCCTGCTTGCTGGTCCCAGAAGTAAGAAGGTATGGCTGCTGATGCCCCTCCTGGTTCTTTAGGTGTTCTTCTAGGCTCCTGCAGGACTGAGGGGGGAAAAAATCACAAAGTTACGTCGTAATGTGTTCTTTTAGTCTGACCTACGTTTCCCACTTAAAGCACATACAGTGGCCCAGTACACACCTTGTGAAACACAACTAGGTGGCCCATAGCCTGGGATGCGCTGGTCTTCAGTGTTTTCTTTTTCATGGGCTGAGGTGGTAGGATATGCAAGAGCAGTAGGAAAGATGCCATATCACTGTCCCACTCTGTAAGAAGCAAAAAAAAGTCCAGGGTCAGCTTTATTTGAATCACAAATGTTCCCTTTTAAAACTTCAGTTTAACCTACTGCCTGTGACCTCTGCAGGCTTTCTGAGCTGTGTTAAGTTACATCGTAAGTCATTCAAAATCATTTCATTTGGCCTTTAACTGAATACCTGGATGATCTTCAGATTCATCATTGTACTGATTCCTGGCAGACTTCAGCAAACTCTGGAGCACTGGGGTGGAAGTAAGGCGCTCTGCTTCTCTGATCACCTTTCCTTTATAGGAAGTATGCCACTTCTCCAGCAGTTTGGCAGATATTTCTTGTCCAAAGAGGAGGCTAAACTCTTGAGGTATCTGCAGCAACACAGAAAAGAAAATTTTTTGTTCAATATACATATCTGACAATCAAATGATAAGATTTTAGCTATGAAGTGTGGTTACAGAAAAGGATGCTAATACTTACCAGCCCTTTAGTATCCAGCAGCCTCGGAAACACTGAGAGTACAGTGTGAGATTCATTGGGGTTGTGGATGAGGCGCTGTCTATACTCAAAGGTCTCCTTCATCTTCTGCATGATGATTTCTCTGTCACTGATGTGGTTCATCAAGGATATGGCTTCTTTACAACGCTCTTCATCTAGCTGACCACCAATCAGAGGCAGCTCCCTTTCCTGTCTTGGACCACCTCCTCCTGCAGTTTGTGTTTTCGGTTCCTGGGACACAAGTTTCGTCGTTCTCTGAATTGTCTTGAGCCGCCATGCCAGAAATCCAGAGCCACTTTGCCCATCATAAAAGTGTTCCTCAGCAAAGACAGAGACATAAGCCGAGTTCAACTTCATAATCAGCAAATAGCAGTAACCCCCTTTTAACAATTTGTTCAAAGAATAAATAAAAGTCAGGAATCTGAATAGTCAGAATTTAGAATTAGAAGAAGAATCAGAATTTAGGGTGATTCTGAAACAGACATCCCTCCGTAATCGGCGATATCAATAGCTACGGAGTATGCATTCATCCCCCCCTCACAGAGTGGCCAAACAAAGTTGCTACAGCTGCTATGAATGGGAGAGCTATGCACCTGTCTAAAGCTAATGCAGTCCAATTCAACAGTCCTGCAGTAAATCCTACCTCCATGAAGGTTATAATGTTCAGTTTTTGTTAAAACTCATTTTGGAGGCTGTAGTCTGTTCTGCTGTTCAACTCCATTATGTTATGTATTTCTAATATTTTGTCCACCCCATTTATATCAGTGAGGGTAGTCAAAATATTAGAAACACCCCTCTGTATAACACAATATAATTTAAAAGCACAGTACTACAGCCTCCAAAATATCCATAAAGTTGAGAGCACCTCTCTGAAAGTTTTAAAACTTTAACGACTGTATTAGACTGCCTTAGTTTTATCTAGGTGGACCTAATAAACTGGCAACTGAATGTATTTGAGCATTAATAATCAAAAGGGCCCTGTACAGTGTCAAGTGCATCCCCAGGTAATCTTGACACCATCATTTAAATTTAAACACAATATGCAATTAAGGTAAATACACAACTTACATATCCTTTCCTGGACAGGGGATCTTTTAATGCGGGGAACAAGGTTACAATTCCCAATGCATATGTTCTGCTGTGGGATTCTCCTGCAAAGTAAAAAAAAAAAAAAAAGGGGAAATTGTGGTTTGCTCACTTCCCCAAGTCTACTGCAGCTTTGCTGTTTTTTCTCCAATCTCAACTGCTTATGTCCTTTCACAATCCAACAAGGTGACTAGTAACAAACTACTGGTAATTCTGCCCCAAATCCACACATGCCCCAGCACATTTCTGACAACCTTCCTTAATTTTAGTAATCATGCAGTATGGGAATTTATTTTAAATGAAAAAGTTCAATTAAATGGCTGTAACCGCCTAACCGCTGGGGCGAGCGGTCCCATTTCACATAATTCTGCACATCCTTACAATCAAATCTATATCCTGCTATCATCAACTTACCCCTCAGTCTCAACCATGTGTGCTGCAAGAATGTTAACCATCTGTCTTCTTCTACTGTCACACAGTGTCCCAGTCTCTTCATATTCTTCAAGCACTGCTGTCCCTCCAGGTTTTATCAGCAGGATCTGTTTAATCAGCTACACAGATGACAACAATGAATTAGAGTGGCATGTATTAACAATGTATACCTCTAACAAGGCAAAACAGTATGGTCTGGATTTGGCTCTGTGTCTATCAGAATGTAATGGATTATTCTTTGGCTCGCAAGGAACCTTTCCGGAGTCAGTACAAAACTTGAGTCATTCAAATAGCATACACATAAAAAAGGCAAGTGTAAATATTTCCTCCTTACCAGAGGTATGGTTAACCATAGGGATGCACCGATGTATCGGCCGAACATCGGTATCGGACATTTCACCTTGTTGACTGCCATCGGCAAAGATGATGACATTCACTGATGGCAGTGGCTGATGTTTCTTTTATGTTTCACAAAAATAATTTTTGTTGGGAAATGCAAGTACTGAAAATTTCTTCTCATTGAGTAGTTAAATGTATAGCAGGCTGAAAAGGCTTTTGAAACAGTTACTTTACGCAAAAATAATCTTAAATAACAACAAAAACAAATTAAAAAAAACATCGGCATCGACTATCGGCCAAATTTTTATTTTAAACATCGGTATCGGCCCTGAATTTCACAATAGGTGCATCCCTAGTTAACCATTCTGATTTAGACCAAGAGCAGCAAACTATTTCAGTCATCATTATAGCATGATGGTAATGATGATCAAGTAAAGCCAAAGCCTTACTCCAGATTTTTGTGAACGTAATGTCAGGATTTCATATTGACATGGGTTTTTATCTTACTGTGTGTTGAATGGCAATAAAACATTCAAGCACATAAAATACATCAAAAAGGTGACAACAATAATAATTTAGATATAATTTATATTATCTATATGGAGACACCGGATGATAAACTTACCTCTCTAGCTGAAGAACTCTGCAATGCCTCTTCATCACTTCTAATTCGCTTGGATGGTCACTGTCACTGCTACTGATGGACCCAGAGTGGAAACTCCCACCCGATGAGGATAGTGGTGTGGACGGAGGTGATGACAGAGATGTGCCTGAATCGCAAAACAAAAAGATATAAACAATTCACCTTATTTGCAGTTGAATGGTGGATAAAATGTTGAATTCTGCACTGGACATGCCACGCAAGAAACTCCGCCTATATCTTTCCTGACTGAACAATTAAGAATCAATAGAGAAAATATCTCCTTTGCTATGCCGCATTTTGTGCTATAAAGACATTATTTTGTTTTTAAAAAAAGCAATCACTTATCAATTAAACCCATTACTTCAAGTTAAACCTTTTTCTAACAAGTGTCTTAATATTTCATATGCTAATATTAAAACTGTTGCATCTCCAATGACCAATTTTATCAATATAAAACCAAGCTATTTTTTTTAAATATACCATTGTCATCATGACCATCCTTGATGACAAAACAGATCCCTTCCAGAGCAGATAATTCTGCAAACACTGTTTCATCCACCTCAGTGCCAGAATCATCTTCCACAGTGATTTTGTCCAAAGGGATGGAGAACTTCTCTCTCACTGCGTGATGAGGTTAAGAGACAAAATGGCATGACAAAATGTTTAAATTATACAATATAATGACTTAAACTCAGTTTGGATTACTGGTTAGTCATATACCAAATGGGAAGTTTACCTTCATAAATGAAGTCTTCAAAATCAGCTGCTTGTAATTTGATGTATTTCTTGCGGTTTTGATACTGCACCTTAATGATCATTTTGACATCTACAACATCCGACTGTAGATGAAGAGGGGGACAACATGAATGTAATTATGAATAAATATTGTCTTTTAATAGCCTAAAAAGACAATTAAAAACTTTCACTCCAATCAAATGCTCTCTGATGGACCAAAATATACTTGTTGGAAATGAAGCTGGCAGGTATGCAGATGCTCTCTTTCTGCCTGAAAGGTCTGGAACTTTATATACTGCTCTTCACACCTCTTGTGATGATTGCGATATCTTTGTATCCTACCAAACAAATGCACTGAAAAACACAGAATGGCCTCTTTATGCCATCTTGGCTGTTATAGCCTAAATTATTAGCTGCACAATTAATCGCATCGCAATCGCAATATGGCCTACTGCAATTATCAAATCGCAGGAAGGCGCAATTATTTTTAAAGAAGAAATGTGTGTCAAAAGACCATTTTAAATAAAATATTGTGGTACTGCAGAGATGTCCTGGCCTTCACATCATATTCTACAGACTTCACAAAACATATTTGTTCGGTACAGATCCTCGTAAAAATCCATACTTATTTTAATATGTTTTTCAATGAAAATGAGAATAATGATGTAAAAATTACCATTCCTAATATCGCAAATCATATCACAATTGCAATATCAGTCAAAATAATCGCAATTACATACTTTTTTCGAAATCGTGCAGCCCTACTGAATAGTTGTAAAATATAACAGGGTTCATACAGACGGGCAAATTAAATTCAAGGACTTCAAAGTACTTTTTCAACCACTCATTTCTATTTTCAAGGATGAAATTGTTTTCTCAACAACCATTTGTTGCAAGAGAATTGTGCAAATCCATAAATGGAGCAAACACATGCTACGAGAGACTAAAATGTATTTATTATTAATTAACTGGTTATTATTATTCAGGCATGTGATTAGCAAAGGACAAAAAAGCAGGAAAATATACAGAGCACAGAGCACCCTCCCACACAAGTAATTTATTAAATATATATTGATAGATTCAGGTTCCCAAATCTGAGAATTTGCTGCTTTTCTGTGGTGTTAAATCATCATCAATGATATATTTTCTGTCGGTCAGACAAAACAAGTAGGATGAGTCAGTTTGGACAGTTTTCTGACATTTTACAGACCAAATGATTGTCAGATTAATTAATGAAGATAATCTTGTGTCGCAACTCTAATCAGATTTTATTTATTTGTTTATTTTTGCAGGGACAGTGCACAATTAACAATAATTGTGCGTTAGCTTACAGCTAATTTACATCTGTTGTTCCTAGGCAGATGAATTAAAAAAACAACAACAACTACAAAACAAATATACTGTATAAAACAGCACAATACATAAAAGTTCATTAGTGTGAGATAATAGTTAGAATAGGAATAGATACAATAAATACAAGGCAATCATTGGTGGTGACTTGACTGGCCAAAGTTTGAGGCTGGTTTTAAACACTGCAAACTTCCTGAGTCTCTAATGTTTGTTGGTATGGAATTTAGGGCTGTCCTCGGCTAAAGAAATTCTTAGTTGACTAATCGTCATAGGATTTTTCACCTAATCCATTAGTTGATTTCATCGACACATCTGTAAAATTTGAGTTTTCCACATGCAATAATGCAGAAGGGTCTCTTTAAATGTAGTGCTTACCAGAGATGTGCTCATAATCAACTAACAAGACCAAACCGACCAAATAATCGACTAATTGACTAAGAGGGGGCAGCCCTAATGGAATTCCACTTCCCCACTACTTTAGGATTATATTCTCGATCAAATTATTAGTTATTCATTAATTGATAATCAAATAATTGCCAAATAATTTTCTGGCAATAAACTAATCGATTATTCGACTATTTGTTTCACCCCTTACTCACATGTTCTCAAAAGTACTCAGAGTGTTTGTGAAACCTCCTTGTAAATGTAATTTGTGCACAAAATTTTATTTGGACAATTTTTTTTTCATCATCATGGTTATATTTACATTATAGCGACATAATAAAAAAAAAAAGATTGCCAAAGTTAACTTACCTGAAGGATGATTTTCTGAATGGGGACCCTCCTGATCTTGTTGATTGCTACAAGTCAATAGATGCAAAGAAGCAAATTCCTATCAACCATGATGACATGATAGTAACTTACAGTATTCATTCTTGAGATACATCAAATTGATTACAACGTTGAAAAGAGGTGTAATTGAAGGGTATAAATTTACGTTACATCCGTCGGGCCACATACATGTATCCAGTGCTTTAAGTGGAATAAAAAAGGTGCCAGTACTCTAAATCAGCAACTGCACGGCACGTTTTCTGTAATGTGTTTTGCCATTGTGTTCTTCAGCTCATCTGCTGTGGTCGATGATTTCGCCGCAGGTTTATTTATAGAGTGCAAAACCTTGCCCACGTTCAGCCCGTTCAGTTGCTGTAACTTCAAATTAATTGCCATGTCCGTGAATGGACGGCTATGCTTGCCAATTTTATATGCCGTAATCTGATCTATGCATAGACTGCACTTGAATTGCTTCACGTGAAACACATTTAAGTATGTCAGCAGCTTTTACATGGGCTTGTGATTCTCTGTGTTCTTTGATTTTTTTTCTTCTCAGGATATATTGCTATATGTTAGACCCAAATAGCTTTGACTATTTTCTAAAAGAATTCGCGTTACGAGAAGTAAGCTAGTTTAACGCATGCTTACCAGCTAACTCGGTAGTAAATGGTATTAATTTTACTAATGTCTCCAAAATTTGATACAGTAAGCCAACATAAGCACATGTCAATACAAACCAGCAATAACACACAGAATTGGTTTAAATATACTCACAAATCTCCGCTTTTCATTCTAGTGGCAACTAACCTTACTGCCGGGCTGCAGCTAACGTTAGTTGACAAAGCAACGTTAAACAGCTTGAAGTTCAGGTTGCCAAATCATCATCATCATGTTATCCCCCATATTCCATGCTTTCACCATTTACCATAATTGTCCACTTTTCACAGGACACACACAAACCTGGCAACTGTGTATAGCTCTTAAAATAACTGTTTTTAAAATGGCAAGGTCGTTTGAGATCGGTAAAAAATAAAAAATAAAATAATGATATGGACAATTAAGCTAACGTTACATCTCGACATTGTATAAACTAACTTACGCCCATGCGAGACACAGCAAATTACTATATTTTAGACCCAAATAGCTTTGACTATTTTCTAAAAGAGTTCGCGTTACGAGAAGTAAGATAGCTTAACGCATGCTTACCAGCTAACGTTAGCTAACGACGACGGTAACTTGGTAGTAAATGGTATTAATTTTACTCATGTCTCCGAATTTGATACAGTCAGCCAACATAACCACATGTCAATACAAACCAGCAATAACAAGAACAGAATTGGTTTAAATATACTCACAAATCTCTGCTTTTAATGCTTGAGGAAAGGTACAGAAAATGGCGGCTCTCGCTACTTCTCAGTACCTGGCTGCTGCCTAAGTGCCCGGATGTTGAAAAACAACACTCATAGGTCTTGATTACCATGACTCGCGATGTTAACACTAACAACATTAGGTTCTCTCACTGGTACAGAGTTAATTCCTCAGAACCAACACCAGAACCTCAACACTTCACTCTAAAATAGCCTAACACCAGAATTTTAACACCAGTGAATTTGCTGTGCACGTAGCGCAGCGTTACACTTTGAGAAAAACAATAGTTAGTTAAATGTAGACGACATGAATTGATTCAGTCTGATTCCTTATCGATACCAACGTGCAAACATTTTCCGTCCGCCCGCGCGCAACTTTCCTATCTGTCGCTACGTTGCGCGTTTGGAAGCTTTTGCAACAATTGTAAGCACCGCGTGCCCCTTCAAATGTAAAGACAAATCAGTACAGTGAGCAAGCCGTGTTGATGCCATGCTACGTGTTTTATGTCCTGTAGTATGTAGGCTACGTCCGTCCAGACACAAGCACGTAGCATGGACACATTGGGCCGGCTGTCAATAAACAGACCATTTGAACGGTGAAAATGTCAATGGATGATGAAATGACACTGACATCATAGTGCGGGCGGACGGAAAACGTTTTCACGTTGGTATCGATCAGGAATCAGACTGAATTAGATTTAACTAATTATGTTTTTTCCCAAAGCGTAACGCTGCGCTACGTGAACGTTCTCAGTAAATATGTAAACTTCTATAAAAGTCTTTTTACCGGCGGCATCAAATGCTTACGGCCATACCACCCTGAACACGCCCGATCTCGTCTGATCTCGGAAGCTAAGCAGGGTCGGATTAAGAAATGTAAATGACAGTATTAATGTTAATATAAAAAGCTGTTGGAACTTTTGCTCAAATGCTGTTGAGTAAATCTGACATAATAGGAGTTCATGTTTATTCGTGATGAATACTGACAGATGCTGGTAAGCCCTGATGTGTGTATGTTTCAGCTTTGGACCACAATGACTAGCCATATTTATGGTGGTAAATGTCCCCTTTTTTGATTTCTCACAGCATATTGATTGTTCTGACTGAGACAAACATAGTTTGAGCTTCATGGTAATTCTACAGTTGAGATGGTCATGCTGCTTTACAGCTGTTATTTCTGGGTAAGGCTGCAGCATTAAATACATCATGTTAGTTCACCACTACAAACGCGTTTTGCTTCTCAGACATTGTGATTGGCTTATGGCCTCTGACGTCGCCAGTGCCCATCATGCAATGGATTGAATCGTGGGCACATATACAAGTTACCTTTTGGGCTAAATATAGTTATATACCATGCTGTATGTTGTTGACACATAG
>OMNO01056904.1:8937-40362 GCA_900303215.1 Trachyrincus scabrus
AGAATGGGACCCAATGGAGACTCTCCCTGTCATTGACACAACAGTCTCATTGTTCACACCATTTTTAAACTCACATACTTGAACTAGGCTAGACGTGAACGAATAACATCAATAACACACTTAACTTTTTCCAAGTTACAACCACAAAAGATGTCTTACCTTTGTTATTATCTTACTAATAATAATACTTATCATACCAATACTACTATGTATCATACTAATACTGTATCATACAAATATTACTTCTACTACTTATCAAACTAATACTATTACTTATCATACCAATACTATGTATCACACTACTACTTCTTCTACTTATCATACTAAGAGGCCTACTTATCATACTAATAGGCCTATCATACTACTTCTACTACTTATCGTTCAACTTCTACTACCGGTACTTATCATACTAATACTACTTATCATGCTTATACTGCGTCTACTACTTATCATACTAATACTTCATCATACTACTAAGCATAGGTTCAGACTGTATAACTTTAGTTTAGCTCTTAACCTTTTTTTAAACTGTTTGACATTATTAAAATGAGTTTTAAGTTTATACTGTTATGCTTAGTCCATTCAGACTTAAAACTTTTGAACTCTTTATATGAAGCTTTATTTAACATATGTTTAAGCTCATTTTACACTGCAGCACTCATGCAGTTTTGTAATTTTCTAGTTTCGATATGTTTTACTAACGGCATGATTATTTTGACGAGAGAGCAAGGTTCTGGGCATGTCTATGGAGGCTCATGACCAAGGTTAGTTCGAGTGGGTTAGCTGGCTGTGTAATGCGTTATATCCACGGTGAGCTCCATGCTACACCATACTTTATCAAGGGTTCCTGTTGCACGCCAATAGGCCAGTGATGGGAATCATAGTGAGGTAGATGAGGTAAATGCAAGTAGAAAAGAAGCTACAGCAAAAACGGGAGGAAGGCATCTTCACAAAGTTTAAAAGGTTTACTTTGTAAAACATCACCCATGTCATGGAGTACTGTGGTTAGTCAGACACTACTCTGACATAGACACAGTCTGACTAACCACAGTAAAGACAGGGTGACCAAGTAGGAAGCTGTCTGAGCACAAGAACCACTAACATGCATTCATCCATTAGCAAATAAAACAGAACACATTAACAGAATGATTAAGTTAAATAGGTTAAAGCCAGTTCCAGCTCCCATACCACCCACATCTTTACCCAAGGCCACCCAGAGATCCAGAGAAACAGATGCCCCATGCAGCAGCACCGAAGAAGAATCACAACTGGAGTGCATAGCTTAGTGTTTTGGGAGCTTTTTGTTAGTGTCTGAGACTTGTACTTGAGTAGCTTTAGCTGACAGTCCTCATGGGAACAAAGTACTCATAGTGTGACCCGCTTCTCACCGTCACCATTAAATGTGGCCGCGGCAACGCTCGTCTGACTAAAGAGGGGAATATTGAGACACCCTGAAGCAACATCATTGATGTGAAAGTTGGTATTCTAAGCAGGAGTGGCGTATAAATAACAACACAACCGAACGCGAAACATTCATAGTACCACTGGTTGTTTCCATTTCTTTTTAAAGATAACTTCACTCATCACATACACTGGAGAAAAAAAAGTGATATGTTGTTCATCATCCGCATGGTGTGCATTGGCTTACACACCTGCAGTGATCGTAGCATCTGTCCCAAATGGAGAAAAAAAAGGACTTTCACTATGTGAGCACATCATGACCAGCATAGAAAGTGTGGAGGAGGAAGAACTTGTTTAGACGATCGCCCTCCTTCCATTTCAATATTCATTCCTCCTTTTTTCCATAGTTTTTCATGTTTGACAACATTATCAGGTAATATTGTGACACTTTTCTGTGATTTGACTTGGATCGAGATAATCACTGTCAAAATCTAAATGTGAACAATACGAGGCTGTACCAAGCCAGTTACTACAGCTCTTTAAGAATTACCATGGCCAGATTCTCCTTGGAATTATATTGGAGGGATAATCAGCTACCGACATGAACAAGAGGTGGAATATTACTGCTTCTAATTGTTTGGATTTATGCAAGGTTATTTTGGCAGCAATTTGAACTCTCTGGCAGCCAACAGATGGGAATTGCACAATAGGAAATGCCTGCTATTTCCCCACAAAAACATTAAGCGTGTCAATCGATAGTGACGTGGAAGGTGGGGTGTGTGCGTGCATGTGTGAGGGAAGGAGTGATCAATGGCGTTTCCCTCTGCCTGCTAGCGCACAGCAGCAGATGGGAGGGGGTGTGGGATAGTGTGATGACTCACACGCATAATGAACTTGCCTGTTGCGCTGTTCAATACAAAACAGGAAAAAGAAAATACAACAGCAACAGAAACAGAAAAGTAAGAAAGCCTTTACCTTCACTGTGGACATAAGCCACCTACAGAGAGAAAATTGCACTTTAATTGCGTGCAGTATTCTTTAAACAAAACAGCGTGCACAATCCCATACGATAGGAAAATTCCTATTCTGCACAGGTTTAAAAAAATGGAAATACTGAATTTGTTTCATAACTATTTAATATAGCTAACAATATCCCAACCGTGATGTAGTGCAGCTCTCTATTTTTAGAAATTATTCCGGAAATAATCCATTAACTGAGGACTAACTGATCAAAGAGCTTATCTTTGACGTTGCATCACAGAGACCTAAAATCCAAATGGACAATATGAAAATACTCTTGCAGCATTCCCATTAATATTCATTTAGAGAGATACACAGAGAAAGGGCTACGTTTAATGTTTATAGTAATACTAATGCAATATTAAAGGTTTTCCCAAGGAAATAGAAAACAGTCACTCTACACAAGACTAGATTCTTTCCACAAAAAGACAAGACAAAGGGTAAAGTAATGTCAGTGTTCCTGACAGACAAGTGGATGTGAGAAATGCTGTCCATGACCAGATAGAAAACACACTTTTTGAGGGTTTTGGCTACACTGGGTTTGGCATTTGCAAAGTTGACTGTCATATGGAGTGAGTCATTCAGATGATTGATATTTCATACCAAAGGGTCAGCAAGGCTCTAAATACGAGCTGAATCGTGACCAGGACATCCTGTGAAACAAAGCAGTCAATGAATTTACAAAATACAAACCTTATAGCACCTCCCGCTTAAACGCATGGCAATCTCTCCAATTATGCATACGTGAAAAGAAAACAGTTGTTTTTACTGTCTTCTGTATAGGATGTGTAATATCTGCCTTTCCCAGCAGAGGGAACAGAAGAGTCAGGAGTGGTCAGAGTGGTGCAGTACAGCAGAAAGCACCAAACTCAACCAAAGAAAACCAAACAACCCCAATGCATTCTTAGACTTTTCCACTTAAACACACCAGTCATAGTTCTCATTCCTCCACTAGGTTAACTGATAGCAAGCTGATCTATATAGAGAATCATCTTGCTTTGTGACTTTAGTGGATTTACACATTTATGCATATGGTCAAGGTGGTTCAGTCTACTCATGTGGGAACAGAAAAAGAGACAGACCAGGGCCATAAAACCCAGGGCCTACATCTTAGTGGCGTTATTCTGGCTAAATTCATTAGGAAAAGGGGGACAGGAACCTGAGAGAGGGCCGAGTACTCACCTAAATCCTACTAGTGTCTCCCCAGCCTAGGTCAGTTACAGTGAGGGATCTAAAATGTCACTGAGGGGAGTTTTTACAGATCTTGTTACACTAACAGACAGACCATTAGGGAGACAGATACACAGGTACCGGATCGCTTTTCCTTGTCGCGTCCGTTGCCATGGAAAGGGTGTAGGTGCTGGGTTTACGTTTCCCTCCATCACACAAAGTTCATTTCAAAATGCAAGCACAGACAGAGGAAGAATATATACTATTTTGTTGTGTGAGAGAATGTTTTGGATAGCTGAAGGTAAAGGCGATGGCAATGGCATAGTGCTTGGCCTCAGAGTGCTGATTATTTACCTTCAAAACTTTTACGAAACGTACTGCTCACTACTAAAACTAGAACTCCCTGTGTAACTGTTTAGTAAAAAGACTTATCCTTGTACAGGCTATAATTCTATTTTCTTTTGACATCATCAAGATTACATGTCCATCATACGCTTTTAAAATGTATAATGAAAATACTTGTCTCACATCAAACAAAACACTAACATTCAACACAATGAGAAAACCATGCTGACTAAATAAAATGCAAACAAAAAATAACTAATGATTAAAACAGTATTAATACATGTGTAAGGCCCTAGTTCACTGGGTTTTGAGACATAGCATATGGCAAGAGTGGGGAAAACTCAACAAAAGACATAAAAGGTCCTAGCATCACTCATCGTCAATATGGTTATTATGTGTTTTTGTCATCATTGATGATTGTGGCCTTTTGTCCACCCTAAAGCATAGTGGAGACTTATCTGAAAATCTTGTCTGGGTGTATTATGCATGCTAACCGTACACGTGAAATAGAATGGTTTTAAACTGTGCCAGAGGGCTGTTTCAAGCAGCCTGTCTGTATGTCGAGATAATCTCTCTTTTGTCCATGGAATGCTACATAGTTACGACAAATACTAACATTCCTTGTCTATTCAACAACAAGAGTTTAAATAAAGGCATCTCACAAGGCATTTGTACTAGTTTAGACATGCTTTGGTCTCTGTAGGTTGTGGATTTCCTTTTAGATTTTAGGTTGGAAAAGCTAACCATTTATGAGTAAGATTTACTCATTCCTCATTATTTGAATAATGGGCATTTATTTGATGCATATTTATACTAAATATCTGTGCCATAAAACCATATCAAAATCTTGTTTACATCAACAAAGTTAATAATTTTGGTTTTAGTATAGTTTGTTCTGCCACTATATATATGGTGATATACCACTATATGGAGTATATGATATATATGATCTAAACATGCTTGATCTAAATATGCAATAAACATAATGGACACCTTAGTAGAGGGCATTAAGTCGAAGCTTCTTCTGTCCTTGCAATCAAAAGTAATATCCTCGAAGATAAAAGTTGGGGAGAATATCGCAATGAGTGACAGCTGGTCAAAGAAGTGATTGGATACTGAAAAAGATGAAGGAGGCTCCTCTATGCACTCATGAGTCAACACTCTCCACTCCCACCCCCAGTCAAACTGTCTGTTTCAGCTTGAAGCTTCAATGAGCTCTGGTTTATTTTTATGTTTTTCTCAAGGAGAAGCGTAACCAGTATTGCCATATTTAGCCTTGAACAGGCAGATATGTATCATCAACACAACAGGATGAAAGTGTGTGTGAATCAACACACGCATAGGCCTAATGCATTTCTCTTACATTAAACGCTGTTATTATTATATGCAATGAAGAACGTCAGCACTCCACTGACGATCAATTAAAGCACAAGCATCTTGAGGCAGCATCTCTCATGCTATGTGAGAGGTGGGCAGTCTATGATCTATCTATATATTAGACCTTGTCTAACGGACTGGGGGGGTGGAGTGGTTCAAAATATAGTTGTCAAAAATGGTCTACCTGTATGCCTTAAAAGTGCACAGCACACATACTGTTTAAACTCTTTCGTAATGCATAATAAGCCGTTAAGAGTTTGATTTGAAACTGCCCTATATTGCATCTTTAGTTGTTGAGGGCCTGGCAACTTTTAGATCTAGAAACCATTGTTCATTCCATTATCTGAAAGCAAAGTAAATCCCTGTGTATGTACAGCACCTTCTTTACATGCACATCTGCTTCACCATCAATTAACAGCGATTTTTTAAAGGAAAAAGTATGATAGCCTCATTGATCATAGGGATCATTTATTCTATATTAATCTAAAAGCATTCGATTGGCTGCGTTACTATTGGCCGTACATTTTCCAAGAAATTTCACTCGTTGGCGCCATGTTGTCTTCAGTTTGGTTAGGTTTTACACAGAAAGTGTCGTTTGGAGGACGCTCAAAAATAACAACCATTATATTACAAGTATTATAATGGGAACAAAACAATGACTCATCCGTCTCGCATCGCAAAACACAAGCAGTTTAGGTCCATATCGTTTGATGACCTTTAAACATGTCAAAGGTGACATCTGAACGAGTCAACTGAAACTTGTTTACGAGAGGCAACGTCTCAGTTGACTTGTTTACATACTTTCTAGGCAGGCCTAATGGGAGATTTTATCAAGACCATCTCACTCGTTCTGCAATGTAGTATATAGTTTGCTAATTGATAACAAATGTGGCCTAAGCAAGAATATTTTAATATGGTTTAGGTTTTATGTGGGCCCTAATGGGAAAAATAACAGGCTAACCCACACAAACACAAGGAGAATGTGATGGGGGAAAAAAAGAAAAAAACACAATAAGGCGTTTTTTGGCAATTATTATGACGTCGAAACCGTCACCAGTAAAGGCCCATAAAAGGCTGATCGAAGGATGCCTAGGGTGCTTTTGGAGGACAATGCAAGTCTCAAAAGGTAAGCATCTATCTTTGCATGACACACAATTCTTGTGAGCAAGAGAGAAAACCATAGTTGCTTTTAGTTGTTCCATTGGGGATGTCGGTAATGAGAAAAGAATGGAATTACACTAATCCTGTCCTGTTGGTCTTGTTTCAAGGTCTCCCTCCCTCCCCTTATTTTAATGGGACTACACGGTTGCAAACTTGGGCAGCCACAGTTAAAAAAAATGGTTAAACATGGCCCAATGTGGTTGCCCGCGGCAACTGTGCAACTGTCATTGTCTAGCCTGTTGAAGAAAACTTAACTTGGGTGTTCGGTCTTCACTGGGGTTCAAAGGAGTTAAGTGATTTGGGTTTCAAACGCACAACCACCATACAGAATAATGAATAGCAATGGAATACAGATGACACAACTATAGACATACATATATGTAGGGTGAGATAGCGGGAGGGCATCACATTTGGTCTAATTCAACCCTATCCTTAAGCCTAGATTCTATATATATAATATCTAGATTCCACAACATTATATTGGTATAAATTTTACACAAATTGCACAATGTGCTCACAACTGTCTCAGCCTGTTCAAACGAACGTAGGGGCAGTTTACCAGAGATCCCTGCTTGATATGCACACACACATCCAGGTTTCAGGTTTGCACCACATCCATGGTTTTCACAATCTCTGAGCTAAGTATGTGACTTACTGCTTCCGTGAGAGATTGTGTCTAGACGAGAACCGCTAGTCAATCTAGATTGGATGTAGCATACACTACACACACTGGTTTTGGCAATGGTTGTCTACATCCCTCATACAACCGTTCACACCTCTTTGCAACTCTTTGCATCACAATCTCACAACTGTTTTCAATTCGGGATTTGAAGAGATTAAAAATGCTTGTGTAAACAGGGCCTGAAAGACTGGGATTATTTGTAAGGATACACACATTGACATCTCATCAATTTAGCTTTGCATTGGACCAGATTCAACCCAGTCCAACAAAAACCACATCCACATTTTGGCTACTATATGCACTATACATTATTATGCATGGAGCAATTTGTAAAGTCCATAGTTGCCTCAAAGACAAATTAGCCATAGAGAAACTCATATTTTAAAGTGGTGTGGTAAAATGACGTTTAACATAAACAATCTGATAAAAGACCCCAAAATCATGCAAACATGTTCAACATGACAAAACATAAAGTTGCCATATGTACGTTTTGCTGAGCCAGAAGCTCAGCTAATTTGAATATCGGTCTCATTGTGTCCCTCGGCCCAACCCGCCAAGCCACTCATCTAGCTCTACCAGGAGATGACACTTTGAAGAGTTGCATTCAAGATGGCTGACTATCAGCGAACTGCTAAAAAAAATTGTCTGTAATTGTGATCCATGTCATCACAGCATAAATACCAGACCGTTTTAATGGTAATCTTTGGGAACCTGAGGTTTGGTATTGCTAATACTGCATAAGTAAACTCTGAGCATAGTGGTTTAGAAACAGTAATACGACATGAATAAACATCACCGTAAACCTATTTATCAAACGTTCATGATTGGTGTAGAACAAGCGACCCGACCACAGCTGATTAGAAGAGCATAAATCGTTCTTGTCACAGGAAAGGAAAAACATCTTATCTAATGGGATGCTTTATGTATCATGATGTAATGTTGTGTAATGAGAGTTTAATCAAATTCTAACAATATTACAAATTAGCAAATTCTGGCAAACTTGCATACTGCACCTTTAAGTGTCCATAACTAATACAAATCAGATATGAATGTGTAAAATGCATTATTTACAGGACAGCAGAATAGTCAGAGGGAAAGTGAAAGATCCCTACAGTTTATTTAAACAAGAACAAGGGAAAATTAGGTCAAACGTGATGTAGCATCTCCATTTAAAATGACTATTCGCTTCGTTGCTGCCTGCTTTGAAACGTTTTTCTTAAGCATTGCACTCTTGTCAATATAGTGTACAAACAATGGAAACTATATATAGCCCAAATGAAGAAAATGGATTTGAAAGAAGGGGGTTAAATCATCAACTATATTTACAACATGTAAAGAAGCATCAGAAATGATGGCTTCCTTTCCCGAAGGTGAATTTCATGGTACTAAAGCAAGACAAAAGCAGAACAGGGCCAAGTCCATTAGGGTGTGTAAAGAGGAGCCGAGCTAAATGAAGACTTCACAGTGGAAGACCCTGCTAATAGGGAGAAGGAGATATCTAGAGGCATTTGAAAGGGATGTTTCTGGTCGTTTGACCATACAGGGTGAAATAAAAGGAACTGGAGAAACGGGAGAGAGGATGTTTGGGACAGAGATGCCGTGAAAAACGCACACTTAATTAAAATGTATAGATTTCAGATAGTATCTTGTGGAAACATGAAATTAAAGATGTTGTTGACAAAGGTGTGTTAAAAGGTATGCTGCACCTGCCTTTCGTAGCATGTAGCTCCTAACAATAGAAACACTAACCTCAGGATTAAAGAGCCAACTCAACTCCACCTACAAGCCAAATATGCGCTGTTGCTTTAAATCAGTGTTTATTCTAGATGTGTTTGAGTGGTACCCACCATGGAGCAGGCCATGACATAGATCCAATGCAAACAGACTGTCCCGTGCTAACAACTAAGAGCAATAACTGATGTGTACATGTCCTGTGGAGCTCATTTATTTGACTATAGCGAGTAATGATGAGCTTTTACCTCTTGCCAGCCTAGTGACTTTTAAAGACGTATTTAATGACAATAAAATACATTTTAAAAAGTTTTTGTCTGCATTTGTGAGATATTATCTGTAAAGTTATGTTATGTGGATTCTGTCAAATGGCTAAATGCAATGTAATATGGATAGTGATACTGCCTAAAAATAATGTAAGGTTAGATAATATAAGCCACCCTTACATGGAATCATGCTAATGCTTTGCTGACAGCAAGCTGTACATAAAAACGGGCCCAAACCACTGTGGAGTAGCATACAACCTGCCTTCCTTGGTAAGATAAAGGCAGCTGGACAGTGGACAAATAGAAGCTCTCTTTGTTGGCATTAATCATCATCCGTGTCCTCCATCCCATTGTAAGGCCATGACATAGCCTAAGCCAGTCCCATCAACCTGACACTGAAATTTGAAAAACAAAAATAAAACTTCCTAACTCCTTGCACCATGGTGCTCCCAGGCTCCAGGCACCATGGTGCTCCTAGGGCAGGAGCACCATGGTGCTGAAGCTAGTGGGCATGCTCATGCTGGTGACCAGGAAGTCGATACCACTAGACACTTTGGCCATAGCCAGGAGGAGCGAGTGTAGGGACTCGCTCCCCAGTAGGAGCATCCAACACGTACAGTATATTCACACAACATAGCTGTCAGGAGCCAGGTAAAAGTGTAATCAGTCATTTCCAACTGCTATCTTTTTCTTTCAGGAATTACTTTGAAATCTACCTGCTGACACACTACAAACGATATTCCGCAACCTCCTTTCCAACAACAGTCTGCTCCGGCAGACCCCTGCGACCAATAACCCCTCTTGCACGTTGGGAGATCAATCATTTTACTCAGATGCACCTTATCTGTGGAATTATCTGCCTGACCAATAGAAGACAACAGTGTCCCAAGTAGTTAGTGAAATTAGTTATTAGTGTTATGCATGTGTTATTAATTGTATCATTGTGTTATTTCTATTCTCATCACAGTCTGATAGCTGCAGTTTAATAGAGAACAATTTTAAATCTAGATATAAAATATCTAGACATAAATACTGTGCTTTCAGAATGATGTTGGGTCTGAACCAACACGATCCAATTGATAATTGTATTGTCCAAAGAAATATGATGATTATGAATGAATATTAATGTTTTATTAAAATTACACTTTAAATTACAGTTACTTGGAAATACACTACACAATCTCAGTTGTTAGGACTATATAGCCTAACATGCAATGGAAAAATGGAAAAAGTAGACACTAATGACTTCTGACAAAATATCTACTTCACTTTCATATACAGTTTCATTTGAATTAATACATTTCTTGATCTGCTGCCACCATTTCTCATCACTAGCAATAAAGGACAATTGAATTAGAACAATATATATATATTCCATGTGTCAAACCCACATGATTAAAATTGCTTTATATTGAAAATGTGCTATTATATAAAAGAATTTATAAGACTACCCAAATAAAGTAATGCAGTTTCTAAGCCTCACGAGAACTCTAATCAGAGACGTGTTGCAAGAATGAGTCATCTCCATCTAGTTCCACAGGGCAAACATCAGATTAGCATAGCCACGCTCACACACCAGAAGCAAATGTAAATATTTTAATATAACCCCTATAACGGCATCAATTCTGCATTTGGGTGGGCTTCACACTGTTTATTTTTCCCACATCCAACAATATTGCATGCATGCAAATAAAGCATTTAAGACTACATTCAGAAATTCTTCCCAGTAGTCCACCTTGCAGATGCTTCAGCTCTTCCCTTTCCCAATGGGTCCATGTTTATTGTGCCTTTCATTATCATGCTCATCAATAGCATCCCATGCTTTAAAAAACATACAAATACATGTGATCATTATTTTATTCAGCCTGAACAAGACCCAAAGACTTTTTTTTAGAACAGCTTTAAAATTATACTTTTAAGGTGCCCACAAACAAATGTAGCATTCATTCCTATGCAATTTGTATTAGTGCTCAAAACAACATGGCATATAGTTTTATAGTTTCAGAAAAAGGATGTTTGAGCGTGACGATGTATTTAATAAAGATGTCTGAGGCTGAATTGCAACAGGACAGTGTGGTGAAGTACCCACAAGGGGGTTCAACAGGGTTGGCCTGTTGAACCCCTGAACTGTTCAACAGGGCCAAACAATTTGGTGCTTCATACACTGAGGCAGCCCATTTGGCTAATGAAGTCCCAGACTGTCTTTCACACCACGCCCCCATCACTCCACTATGAAATGCTCTACTCGTGAAAGTAATGAAGCAAGGAGGGAGAAAGACTCTTCTGGCCACTGATAACCTCAGACTAAACTTGCAACCTTACGACACAAGGGCCTAATATCTGGCCGTCAATCAGCCCTAGCGTCCCCAGCTGGAGTGTTTAATTACAAGGATTAATTATTCACCAACCTCCTCTTTCACTACTTGGTGTGGCCAAAAACAGAGGAGGAGTTTTAAAAAGTTAAGAAAACAAAAAACAAAACAAAAAAACATTAAAATGGCACTGAAAACCCATTAAAAATCCACACATTTGAGAAAAGAGTAATTACTATAGACTACTCTTATAAGTTTTATAATTACTATATATCTATACACTAACAATAGTGCTTTCCATGTGAACTTTGTTTGGCAAAGTTATCACATGAAAAGATTTTGCAGATCTTTAGGACCCTGCAGACACCATACAGTGCCAGAAGTACTGAACAATAGTGTGAGTTAAGAATCAATGGATCTTCCTTAAGACAAAAATAAACGGAAATGGACTTTGTACCTTTAATGCTCACTTACTCTAAAACAATTAAGAGTTGTCACAGAGTAAACAGTAAACATTAAATGCATCCAACGGTAGAACGAACCATGGATGTTGTTTTATTCAGTCTTTATAGACAAACATAAGACAGAAATTGACCTAATTATGTGAGTAACACCAATGCAGTCAATTCAGACAAAACAATTACAAAAATAAAATAAACTTCTGCTCTTACTTCTACAGAAAATTGATGAAAGGAGGATTATTTTTCTTCGAAACTTTAGAAGCTGGAATCAAATAACAACGAATGACACAGATACACCACAGCATGTTCCAGAATCCAGTGTGCAGTACGACCCAGACCCATAAATTATGTGAACCTAGTATTGGGCGCAAAAAAATGGTGGGGACATTTTTACTGAGATGTCCGAAAACCATAAGTTCCTGAATGCTGCTCAACGTCCAAATCAAAAAACATTGAGATGTCAACTCATTGAAAACGTTTGAGATCAAACAAAAGGAAAAGGCCAGACTAATTTAATGTTTTAACTTATTGCCAACAGCCCCAATCAAAAGCAAAAATGTTTCTCCTGCTCACAAGTATTAGTAGTGTTATCATTAGTGAATGGCAGGTAGACGCTTAGCCTAGGTGTGACCTGCATTGTTGTACAGAGTACAAAACACTAAATCTATCCTGTTGCTTTGGTTCAGAGAATACATCCATTAATCTCACCCTCATATTTGTTTACTGGGTTTTGTTTACTTCCTCTCCCCAACCATCTCTTAAAGTGCCATTCAGATGAGCAGGGATTTGCATTGCACTATGCTCTGAAATGTTGTGCCCTTGCTCTGTGCCATGTCAAACTAGGTTGGACTGGTCCAATTGACGACCAATAGCTATTATGTCAAGAAACAGTACCTTTACATAGTACAACTATATGATGGTTATTCCCTACTGGACTATTTAGATCAAATAAGATAAGGTTATGTGATGTATATTGCTACTTAAAGGTAAGATTTGAGAGTTGTAAAGAGAGTGCAGACAAGAATGGAAGAGAGCAAGATTTTGAAACTGAACAACCAAAGAAAATTCCCCTCCCTCTCTGCTCCCTCCCACCATTGAGAAGTGTTGCATTTCACACACCTATGATTGACAGGCAAGATGAATTCACTGAACCAATCAGGGAAGAGATACCCGGATTGGTCAGAAATGACCTGGAAGCGGTCTAAAATCGAAATAGGCTCATACAGAAGCAGGTGCAGTCAACTCGAAACGGATATTCTCACAGCACATTTCACTCACTAATAGCTGACGGATGGCTATGCCATTTCTAACAAATTACACTCAAAGATTTGCTCTTAAATCTTACCTACGGCACCTTTAAACCAACCTGATATTCACGTTTGCATTTCGCAATGAATATCTGGCTGGGAAGCAATTGACTTCCAAATATGGCCGCGGCGTTACGTTGTTCAAAAAACTCCAGCCAATAAGAGTGACACTCTCTCTTGCCGAATCCGGTTGGAAGTTAAGGAAAAACATATCCTAATCTGAGAAAAGTCTGTTAATCTTTGACCATCGTTATTCAGGCCTAGTCCACACTGGTATTTTTTAAAACGCAGCTTTTTCTATGCGTTTTGGCCTTTTGTCCACATGCAAACTGTGTTTTAGGTCACTGAAAATGGACCTTTTGCAAAACTCCTTCCAGGGTGAAGATGTTCAGAAACTCTGTTTTCAGTGTTGACATGTAGATGAGAAAACTGAGTTTTTGGCTTCTTGTAACGTCAGAGTGTGCGTCGTTATCTCCTTTGTTTACATGAGGCGATTTTGTGCAAGGGCGGACACAGCCAAAATAGTGCTAGTTTTACAGGACAGGACTTTTTAAATGTCCATGTCCAAGGTCCTTATCTGAAGCAAAGGCACCCAGCATTGTCAGTAAAACAAACAAAAAAAAGAATATATTTTTTGCCATACCGCCCAGCACTACATGAGGTACCCATTTTGTATGTTTGGCTTAAAGTCACCATTAAATACATGCAAAAAGTGAGTTTCCAAAATGTTGTGACCCTTCATATAGTTTGACCCCAGCCCATTTTGACCTTCCATTCACACACATTTAGCAGGCTAAAAACATGTTTCAAGATCGAATTTATTGACTATTCTTAATATTATGAGATACACACATATAATATAGTCCGGGGTCCGCGTTTGTTTTGTATTTCTATAATTTTTATACAATTCTTACAATTATTTTTGTCCGCAAGTAGATCGGCTTTTTAACAGGAAGTATTTCAGATGCGCCAGTAAGCCATGTTCCCGTTGGTCACACCCCCGTAGCATGTACAACAACAGTTTAGCCAGAAAGAGACTCTGGAAGTGATTTAATATGAAGAGGAAAGGTACTTTGCCAAACCATATTTTTACCATAGTATACAGAAAAAGAGCTTTGCTAACGAGAGGCATGGACAAACACGGCTGTAGCTGAATACCCCATATACCCAGGAGACTTCAGGTGTACTGAAGACATTTTTCCAAATGTCAACTGGAAAAGAAATGCAACACCATGCGACCACAACGGCGATCTTAGTCACGAGTAAGTGAATATACTAAGTAACAATGCTACAAGCATAAAGTTATTAGTTATACCAGAATCATCTCCATAGTGTTGCCTCCCATTCATTTCAGCTAGTGTGCCATTTTATATTCTATCATGTACTCCTTGCTTTATTGAACATGACAACAATGGAACTAATAGACCTGGGTGGTCACACCCCTTCCTTTCGCTGGCTGGTCCCAGATGTATTGCCAGAAGACGTTCATTTACCCATAACGGAATTTTCAGTCACCGTTTATGAGGATATAATGTATTGTACAGTAGGAACTGAACATTGCCATACATGTGATAAAGTGCATAATACACACAAATGCATTTAAAATGAATTTGTAATGTTAATTTACCGTATTTCAAGAAACATAACAACACTACCTTGGCGGTTGTACAGGCCCCGCCCGCTAGCTCAGTAGCCTTCACAGTCTATGGTAGTCCGTAGCTGCCCCCTCCCCCCAGCCCTGGTGTCTGTAAAAATAATATTGTGCTCACTCTGTCGAATCTTGTGAGCATGACTCCTTGTTTGCCCTGTGATTGCAATCTGGAGCAAAACACTACCACATGATTCGGTCGTAATTTCAGTCAGCACTGAAATCATGGAATCTAGCGATGAGTAGGTTGTAGTTTTAGTCCGATTTTAAACAGGGATTTGCTCATTATTTCTGAATATAATTTCTAATTATTTTAGATTTTTTTTTACAATTTTAGAAATTGTAAAAGGGGAACTTCGTCGCTTTTCAACCTAACGCCTGCAGTTGTTGCCGATGCTCTCTGTGTCTCTGGGGCGCAGCTCAGCGCAGATGCAAAATCAATCATTTCAGTCATTTGACGGAGTTGGGGTAAGATTCGCGAGTCATTGGTTAACGCGAAACGCATCATCCGGTGGACAAAAGTAGTGGGGAGATCTGGGTGCAGGCAACATAGAGTTAAAGTAAACATTGTAAACTTGCATATACTACCCAAATTGAAATGATACAAAGCCAATTGAGAGTTCCCCTTTAAAAAAATTGACAAACCATCCATTGTGTTGTTTGAATGTTTAGCTGCCAGAATAGAAGTAAAATATAATTTTAGTCCATAGACTCTCAGATCATTTTTTTGAAAATGTGGCACCAGCTGTTCATCATCAAAGTTGGCGGGACTACCCAGCTCTATAGAAAATCTAAAAACCTTTTCTCAGTCAATACAGGCTGGTGGCATATGGGATGTTTATGGAATGGATCCTCAGACTTGGTGAGAAAGGTGCCATCATCGTGTGCAGTCACTGCATACGATCATAAATGAGTTTCCTTCTCCAACTGGATATGGTTTAAATGACTCAGATGAAGTTCTAAGTATCTTTTTATATGTTTGGATACATGATTGTACACTTGTACACTTGGTGTACAATTGTACACCAACATGCAATAAGCACAACACATACATTACTGTCACATTTAACATTTCATAGAATTAATCCTGAAAAATGGGTAATGTAAACATAAAGAGAGGACTACATTTTATTTACAATTCATTAGCATAGAACAGCCTTCCCCCACTACCCCTTAGATACAGCTACGGTACATGGCTCTAGCAAACAATACAATCTAAAAGAAACATTGTCTCCCCCCCTTATCTCTGTTTGCAGTCTGTTTGTCAACCAACGTCAGATAAGCAACCATATTATCAATATGCAGAAGGCATAATAGTATGCCATCACTGTTTTTAGAAAGCTAGTTTGTTGCATTGAATTGGCCCTCTGTACCAGAGAAGAGGGACTCTGGAGTAGAGGGACCCTGGAGTATATTCTCAGCTGCTGCTCGAAAGCCCTGGGGGAGGGGCGCTACCGTTGGCGTCATGACCAAGTCCTCAAGGTCAACGGCGATACTATCTGCAGCGGAATCACAACCATCGCTTTCATCAGAGCTGGTCAGAGGCCTACAGCAGCATCCAGGAAGCAACTTCAAGTTCCCAGGAAATGTTGCTGTCACTACATTGAGGCCAAACATGGTGCTGCCTTTCGAAGCCTCAAAGCAGGTCATCCTCACCGTCCCTTGGGAAGACCGCATCGAGGAAGCCAACGAGAGGAAGAGAGGTAAGTACGCGGAGCTGGTGGAGCAGTGCCGCTCCAACGGGTGGCGAGCGAGGTGTGAGCCCATCGAAGTAGGGAGTAGAGGATTCGCTGGCCAGTCCCTCTGTAGGGTCTACAACATGCTGGGCATCACTGGAGCAATCAAGCGAAGGGCCACAAAGATGGTCACAGAGGCAGCTGAAGTTGCCTCAAGGTGGCTGTGAATCAGGAGAGGAGAGTCGTGGGTGAGGTAGTGCTACCTGGACACAAGCTGGGACTTGATCAATCCACCAGGCCAAGATGAAATGAGTGCAGACGGTGCACTCATTTCAGCACACAGGAGCTTCTCCTGGTGAGACACAGGAGAAACCAGGACCAAATCTTCCGAATTCAGGTGTGCATGTTTTCTTTTCACGCTCCGTAATAAAGTGATCTTCAACGGGGAACGAATGGGATGTATTTGGGTTGTGAGGGTTGGAAGAGGAGGTGAAGAGAGAGAGAGAGGGTTGGAAGAGGGGAGGAAGCGAGAGATGGGAGTTAACACCGTTAAAACATTTCAGTTAACACCGTTAGACTTGGACTCCAAGTCTAACGGTGTTAACTGAAAACTGAAACACCAAAACAATGGCGTTAAAGCGGGGCAAAAAGAGAGGCAATGTCCGATCAGGTTCCAGAAGTTAACACCATTAGACCCCTGGTGACTTGGACCGCTGAGTCTGCCTTTCGCTCCCCGCTTTAGATCGCTTTATTGTGGAGGGCTTCTTGTGGACTTTGAGTGCTTTAAGGAAGTTAGTTATGCTGATACGCATCATTCACATGTAGGCCTATTTAAAATCTTGAATCAGTCAAACGCTTCTACATTCTCTTTATTGATTCTTCTTCGGTTTTGTCATGAGCGGATGTGAATACCATGCGTAATCAGAGAGAACGGAGCTCTCTGTCTCCACAGAGACCGGCCACAGTTTGGTTTCATAGATGGATGTATTAATTACGGTGTATTTTATTAGCCTATATTATAGTATATTATATAAGGCTAATAGAAGCCTATGTTTTCTGTCAAATTGAATGCAGATGCTGACATGAATGGACACGCACGTTGTCATCGTCAAATTGTGAAAAGTGAATTTGTTTGTAGTGGCGGTCGGTCATTTAGCGGAGGCGCTGTGCCTCGCCTATAGACAGCTGTGGTAAACCCTGGATTGGACAGCAACCACTAAAGACAGCTTAATTGTAATTTAGTCACTGCCCTGTTTTGTGAAAGACTCCTATTTGCGCACAATTGCGCGTTACAAGTTAATTATTTTCTGAGTTGAATTCTCGAGGAGACAGAACATTAAATTAGCAAAAAAAAGACAAAAATAGGCAAAACAAATGACCCCAAAAAACACAGATGGGCTCCATCGCCATTTTATTCATCCAATCGCCCAACCCTACTATTTATGTTTTAATTAGTTAACATTAAGTTTAGATTCAAAGTTCAATTAATGCATGCTTTATAAGTATATTCCGCAATCACATATTGTGGTAATGTAATCAATTGATTGAATGTATGTTTATTATGTATGTTATTTTTTTATTGTGTTTATCCATGTGGTCACACATCTTTTGTTGATTCATATATTTTGTATTCGCCCGTATTTACTTTGATTTAACTTTGTTACTTTATTCAAGATAGTTTTTCATTCAAGATATTCAAGATGTTTGTAACATGTGTAAACTACCTCAAGTTTATGTTTAATCTCTTATCTGATATAGTTTAATGTTTGAAATGTCAATTCTTTATTATCTGGGGAAATCCAGAGAAGGAGAATAGGCATTGTGTAACGGTATGTCCAGCTAGTAATATACTAGGGAAAGGCGGTGTCTCATCATTCATCATAGGCCCAGTCAGGTGACGCAAAATACTCTTTGAAAAAGACATCCACTGTCTCATTCTCTTCGAGCTGGAGCCTGCATGCTCCTTGTGCTTTCTTTTCGAGACCCCACTCTTTTGAGATTGTCTTTTTCAAGACGATTGAGATTCCGAGAGTCCCAAGTAAATCCGAAGCAAGACATAAAAGTGAATAAAAGCGCACAAATTTACGTTCAGTTAAAACCGAGTTCATCTTAAGTTATTGGTCTACAGTTCGAGTAATTTTTAGAAAGTATGCTAAAAGTTTATTGAATAAAATGTCTGCAGACAAAGTTTGTTAAAGTTCAGAAAGTTATAGAAGCAAAACTCTCGAGATGGCGGTTTCCTGGAGACGCTGATTCCACATACGAGTCTGTGCCAAGAGACGACTGCAGTTATTTTCAGGTGGCGACCACCTCTAGCCTGATCGAACCTACCAAAAGCGTCACCGGACCGTGACGTGATCCCCCACTGGGACTGTCCAGTGATCCAACAACGCCAGTCCAAAAGTCTCCAGAACGCACGACCGAACCATCGCTGAAAGCATCACCAAGTAAACCGCTATTCCTTACGTTTAGGTCATTTTAAGCCATTTAATCATGTTACATACAACACAAATACCTGTCATTAGATACGGTGAGCGGTGTGTTAAAAGTACATATTCAGGCAATTTCTGTCATCTGAAAATTGGCTGTTGTCTACAACTCAAGCAACTAGAGGTTGCTAATGGGAAAACGTACATAGCGCAGGCTTAACCCAAACATGCTAAATTGGTGAAATATTGATTTAATTCAAGAAAGTCCCACTTGTATTGGTCGCCTAGCAACGATATGTACGCAGGCTACAGTTTAAGATGCAAGCCTTACCTATGTCGAACAAAGTAGTTATATAAAAAACAAACACAACACAATTTTAAGAGAATTGTGATATAATTGTGGTATCAGTTCTATGAAAGAAAATCTTGTCCAGTCTAAAAGAAAAGTATAGTGCATGAAGAAGCCAGGACATATTCATGATTCCTGGTTTTACACTACCTTGACTTCTAAACAGATGGGAAAAATAATCTTTGGGCCGTTTGGCTACATACAGATAATAAGATCTAGAGCAGCTCCATTTAGAAACAAATACCTCAAGTGATCAGATAACCTCGGAATGGGTCAACAAGAGGATGTTTTCTCCTGAACTACCTTATTTTCTAGTTTTTACTTTTATCAATTGTAATTCCAAGATTTGTAATACATCATAGTATAGACCATTGTCTATACCGTCGTGAGACAGGTTAGTTTTACCCTGATAATGTCTTATTGCAATAGTACACTGTACTGTTTGATAAATTGCAGGTCATTGTAGATTCTGTTTTTAAACTCTTTTTTTAAAGCAGGGAGCTGTGTGAAAGTTGTTTCACTACAAATGACAAATCAATACTCATCAATAGAGTTTGTGACATTCATCCTAAAGCATCAGTGGGTTTAATACTTATGGCCTTGTTAATTCCACAAGGGGGAGTGTGGTGAGACAGCATGGGAAGAGCTTCTGTCCCTTGCTACTGCAATGTTAAAGTTCTTCCCCAGGTCTCACAGCTGAAGGCTCAATAATCTATTCTGGTGGAGGTCCCCAAACTAAGCATCCTGCACCACAGGGTGCACAGAGATCTTGTACTTATCAATTTCTATCAGCTCTAGACGTGTATGAATGTTACTTAATATAGCGTTAGTGACTGCAATAAAAAAGGCAAATAAATAAACAAATGAATTATAGCAATGTGGATTTTTATATTAAAATAATAACAATAGTGCATTAAGTGTGTGTGTGTGTGTGTGTGTGTGTGTGTACTTCAGCACCATGGATAGTGTGTTCCTAACAGGTCGTGGTGATTACTGAGTGCAAAAGTGTTGATGTTAACTCTTGAAAACACTGCCATCTTTCTATAGTACATTGACTATATTCAGCCTCACAAGTCCAAAATAGCCAACTGATTGTTAAAAAACTAGGACATTCGAGTTAAAAACTAGGGTTATTACAGATGGTGCCACATCTATTAGTCTAAAACAACAAATAGAATATACAGAAATATAACATTAAGACGTTGAAAAAATGACGTTCTAATATGGACTGCTGCAAATAATCCAATTTGCTCCATTTTCCAAAAGGTTTTGTACCTGCAAATATATCAATGGAAAGATTTCATCATGTGAGGGAGGCAGCGTTGAAAGGCCCACTTAAGACACCTAGGTGCAATTGCAGTATTTGCTCTCAGATACCAGTCATCATTTAAGCACTCCATTAGGCGCTCTGGCTAGACCGACAAGAGTAAAACATGGATGATTGCTTTACAATAGCCATTCAAAATAATAATCTTAGTATTTCAGTGATTTAAGTGGTTAACGAATATCCTGACAGAGGGATATTTTTTCCCATTTGGCAGTCATTTATGAATTGCCTACTACTGACCCATGAATGGCTGGAAAATGGTTATGTAGTGGGGTGCATGACGTTAGCTCACCACCAGTACAGTATAAATATTATGTATAAAGAATAACAATGGATAATGTAATACCTTTTCACAATATACACAATATACCAGCCATTAAAATATAGTAAATAACTGAATACATTGCCATGGGGATTGTTCAGTAGCATTGTATTAAGTGGCAGTCTTGTATGTGCTGCACGAATGGTAAGCCGGCTTGGGACAGTTGGCAAATGGGCGGCTTGCAGAGGAGTTCTGAGGTGTTAAAGTTCAAACAGGAGCGATGCAGCACCCTGTGTCCTGCCAACAGCACTACGGTGGCGCAAATTCCTGACTAACTTGTTGACCCATGGTCCCCACTTGCCTGGGCCATGTAATATGAAGGTTTCAGTTCCCAAGTTGCCCACAGTACCAGAAGGCTTTTGACTCATGCCCATCTGTCCTGAGAGTACATACATTGAGTGAAAGCCAGGCTACTAACACCCCAGCCACCTAAAGTGTCTAAACAGAATGTTGCGTAAATACAAATAAAAAAAGCTGAATTTGTTCTATGAACATGTGAAATATTTTTCTTAGATTCCTTCAAATAAGGGTTAGTAGATATAATAGATATTGAGGCACAACCCAAATATTCTACTTAAAAACAGGATGGGCCTACCTTTGATTTGTTAATGGAGTAAAGCCAGATAATAAAAATTACTAATGATATACAATGATACACTTTCCAATTAAAACTTATTTCAATAATCTTTTTTTATACTTGGTCTAAATAGTTCATTTTTTTCTATCCTAACTGAATCACAGCAACAAACAACACAGCAAGTGACCCATTACCCTATCCTTGGTCAAAAATCGAGCTGATTAAATAAGTTTTATGAATTGTGTTCATAGTAAATTGCATATGTGCATGTTTGCAGAGTGCATTTTTAAAATGGTACTGAGATTATCTCTAGGTTTTAAAGGTGCTGTAAGTAAGATTTAAGAGCTGTTATTTTAATGTAATTAGTAAGAAATGGCATAGCCAACCACCAGCTAGTGAGTAAAATGTGCCGTGAGAATATCTGTTTTGAGTTGACTGTGCCTGCCTCTGTATGAGCCAATTTCGATTTCTGATCAATCAGGGCATATCTACCCTGGTTGGTTTGGGAAATCCATCTGGCCTGGCAATCACAAACGAGTGAAATGCAACACTCAAGAAACATAGGGAGGGAGGGACATGTTTTTGGTTTCAAAATATTGCTCTAGCATTAGCTTTATAAGCAAAATAGATATTATGAGCATAGCTCCCATTTTATTTGATTTGTGCTAACAATCAGACTGCAGGCCAAAATCAGTTTCTTTATTATTTTTAACAAATGCATGCACATTATGATGGAAATGGTAACACAACCACAAATTAGAAATTGACCATGACCATCATGAATGGATAATCATAATAACCTTTTACTGGATATACCATGGTTACCTCCACAATAATGTGAAAGCCCATGCAAGTGTATAACTATATGTATAACTTTTTCAGCAACTTTTTTAGTGATGTGTGAGCTGTGGTAGAGGATAGAGATGACACATAGCAGGTGTACTAAATAGAAATAAGCAGGAAAGCCATTACATACAGTATATAATTAGACTAATACTGTGGACAATATAAGCTGAATTTCAATAAAATATTTTGAATTAGAATCTACAAAATAACATTACATAACAATTATTTTTTCATTCTGGAGAAATCCCAATATCAGAGATAGAACGTATTTGTTTAGTGCGGGTAGGAGTTATCTTTTAATCAAAAGGAACTCTGTATATAGTTGTGATTCTGTTATACTGCAATCATCCACATACCAGGGATGACTAAGACAATTTTTTGTGTCATCTTTGGGCAACAAAAGAGAGTGATGCACGGTAGAGACTGCACTCATCAGTAGTATGGCTAGCATGTAATATTAATTATTGTAGACCTATAGTAAGTGCAGGTTTTTGGTCACTATAATAAGGAATTACCTTTGGTGTACCCCATGGCTCTTTTTCAGGTTATACTTTGTTTATTCGCCATCAAACTGGTGTATTGCAGAGGTGAGGTGACAGACCAGCTTCCAATATTGATCAGTACATTCAGTACCGGCCTATAGTGGAAATCATTCTGTATCGTCCTGCTGTCAGAACTACCACAAAACCACCCTAACTAAAGGACAGCTAAAGTATATGCAACACAAACACATTCTAATGTGCTAATGAAACGAAAATGTAATATAAAGGGTATGGAATGTGGTTTTACTTATGTTAAGGAATAACACTTGAAAGCCAAATCCCTGAAGACACATTGAAATATTTAGATATTTAAGAGATTTTACCTGTCCTGGATGGATGTCCAAGCAATGAAGCACCTCCTTTAGCATCACGGGCGTGTGAAGGGGCTGTTTAGTGAGAAGAGGAGGAAGTTGCGATGTATTCTGGTGGCCATGGCTGTAGGACAAACCAGATGCCCAAACATGCATATAGAATCTCGAGTTGAGTCTGGTTCCACATGCGGCAGCAACTTCTCTCCTTGAACTCAAGCTTCTGAGTCTGAATACCAGGTTCTTCATGGTCCTGAAAAGAAGAGAAAATAAATGAATACATTTGTAAATAAGGAAGAAGAAAATACAAGTTTTTGCAAACACATTACATAATAAGAAAGAGCAAACAAACACAGTGGGCAGTACTAATGAGTCTGTGTCTATACCCAAGACCTACATACTTGAGACCAGTAGAGTCATTCGCAAAAGAAAATATTATGTGGACCCCAGCTAAACTGAACGAGGTAACCAACACAATCTAAAACGCTAACACTACACCTGAAATGCTTAAGCTATTCTGCTAAAAGGTCAATTGTATGGAAACCTTGAAACACAAATGCAAAAGCTATTCAACATGTTTACATCATCATGATAATGTATTACACTGTGAGTTCACAGTGAAAGAGGAAATATACATTAAAACACTTTGAGTAGCAAACTTATTTGCTACTCTATAGTATCTTATTATAATTCACTTGTGAAATATTGTAGCCTCAGACATGCTTTCCATATTTGAGAACAAATACAACAAGTGTATGGTAACAACCCTAAACAAGAAATTCTGAAACTGCATATCAGCAAATAGGTGGATTCCTCTCGAGTCCTTCCTTTCCATGTGCATTTGCTTTCCATTGGTCAAAATGTATGTCTAATTGTATGTCTAAAGATATTACACAGAAGTCCATTTTAATTTGTAAAATGCACATTTTCTTGATCGTCTGTGAAAGACAAGTAAGAAGCAGGTAGCAGGCAATCCCACTATTTCCCATCAAATCCATTGTACATATTGTCGTGTCCTGTCAGAATATGACATAACAGTGGCAAGACTCACTCTGAATGATGTTTCATGTTACCTCCAAAGTCTAAGATAATCTCCAACAATGACAATGAGGCAAAATAACACACATATGGCCCTTAACCTTTACCTGCAGACACTTGAATGTTGCTGTTACCTGCATCACTCAAGACCCAAGACTACTTTGGCGTTTATCGAATACACAGAAGCACTTGACACCTTTCCATTGTATTGTAACATCCTGAGAACTATCCTGATGGCATATGGAGAATCAGTTCTGTTTTACGGTTGTAAGCAATGACTTTCCTTTATTAAAACTTGCAAACAGAAACCAGCATCACTTGTTTTACCACCAAAGCTGATTGGTGATGGACCCATTGTTTGTCGCTTCCCCTGGATCCTTCTGCTGACACCAAATCCGGACCCAACCTTATATCTCCATAAACCTCTCTAACTTAGTATATTATATTGACCATTTCCAGTGTTGTGTGCAGCTAACTTGAACATGCGTAATTATTTCGAATGGAGTCGAGGAGTTCAACGATTCTACCAAGGAAGAAATATTGTACCCAGTGTTGATACATGGGTGAAAAATCAGTAACCTTGCAAATAGTCGGCGGTTAGCTGCTCTCGTGTTGATACTGCTCTTATATCATTAACGACTAGGAGCTCTGCACCGTTGTCTGGTTATTGTCGATAATGTAACACTTAGTACACTTACGTGGTCGTTTAAAACTGTTTGCACTGAGGAGCGGAGGGGATATGTTCAGACTTCAGCTGCCACAACCTTGGCTATTTAGTCACACCATGAAAGCAACAAATAGACGTTAGACATTGGCATAGCGCCGTTACTGTGGTGAGATATTACACAGTCGGCAAGAACAAACTGTGTAGCTGCACTAAATAACCCATGGGTATTTTTTGGGGAAACACTGACACAGTTATATGTATACAAGCTTGGAACTTGGTTTGGTTAGCTTACCTTGGTTGGCGAGCGTAACTCCCCCTACACCGGCAGTACGTTACTGACGTCACGTCTGTCTATCCAATCAGCAGCGGTTTACGGCCAATCTTCTCTTCCGGGGGAAGAGACATTCTTTTCAAAATCTTGGCGCTGGTCTGTTGCTTAGTGATCTCAGTGTATTTTACAATCTATATTTACTTGATGTATCACAACCATATTTGATGTACAGATGCAAATTGGCTAGTATTTATTCAAGGTAAGATCGACTATGTACTACATTCAAGATAACATACACATAATTAGTTTAGCTACATAAGCTAACGCATTCATGCTAACGTTTCCTCCATTAGCATTGACAATGAGCCAGTCCATTTAGTTGTGTTGTCTTGATTATTTCGTTTTATTTTGTAGTTGCTGAAGAGTTGGCAACAGCAAAAGACTCGCTTTAAAGTGTAACAGTGTTCCTTGTTTCAGCTCGAATTCGAACACTGTGAGATTTAAAAAAAATGCTTTTTGGGCTGCGAGTTCTATGAAGGAGGGGGACGTGTTATCCCCATGGTTACGACCCACGCCAACTTTGTGATACTTTTTAAAGCTAGTACCGTCGTTGTGTATTTAACGTTATAATAAGCGACGCTGTGTTTGAACATTTGTTATGCCGAGTCCTGCTTGCACGCCGAGATGTGCATGCCACTGGACGCTATAATGTTTCGTGAAGAGAATTCTTATTTGTGTACTAGTACTAAACCTTGACTGTTATTCATCAATGACGATATATAGTCATTATGAAACAAAAACTCGACAGGGAGGCTACAACACAAGCCCTGCCGAATAATGCATGCACCTTACATTTTCTTGGGGTCTTGGGGTCCCCTACCTCCTATAGAGCACATCATAGTGTGGGTATCTAAGAGTTTACATAATAAACATCAAATAAATGTCACTGTATAATTCAACAGAACGCTATGGATGTGATGTATGGTCGATTTGTATTAGTTTTTGTTTCATGTTAACTATATATCGTCATTGATGAATAGTGTTCGGAGCAGAGAAGAACGTTCACAAACTGGTTGGCAGGTTACACCTGTTGTCTGTTGAAGAATAGGGTTGGTATATCGCGACGTCACATCGCAATGACCGCCTCCATTTCGGAAGCATGTGAGCATTGGAATGTTAGTTATATGTTCAGGTTTTTTGGTCATTGTTTTTTGTAATCGTGAAATTATTTGTCATTATGGTGAGACATTGTTGTTTTTGAAACTCTACAGTGTTTCTCATGTGAGACTTGGCAAAACAAAGTTTATCAGCTTAGGTTATGCTATATTTATGTTGATTTAGATATTTACAGTACTGCAACTCTCTTGAGTCCTCTCAATATGGCCTCTCAGTATCGCCAACAAAAACTCCCACCATGATGCATTCTGATACACATTCCTATTACTATAAGACACTTACTTATAAGACATATGCTGCTTTCGATTATAACTTGGAGGTTGGAAATTACGATTTCCTACTAGGAAAAATCTAATAAAACAGCTGTCAACTCAGAGTTCCTAGTCGGAAACTCGGGTACTCAACCACCAGTTCAAGCCTCAATGTCATTTGACGTCATTTCAACATGGCCACCCACATCTCCGACCTACGTGCTCGAATGCATGTAGGTCGGAGATGACGCCTTTCCGACCTCCCATCTCCTCCCACCCCCTTTAAGTCTCAAGCAGTAAATAAAATCGTTATGAAATTATCAACTATGGTTTGAATTGCAATTTTGGAAAATGTCAATCATACTGTAACAGTGTTTGTGTCTGTCGGGAGGGATGACATTGGGCGATCTGGATGTAGTGTATTATGGATCATAGGTTTTTGCGAATAATTTCATAATAACACCAGAAGCGGTCTGCTCTATGCATCGTGGGATTCTTTTGTTTGCTGGTGATACTTGCCATATTGAGAGGACTCGAGAGTTGTAGTACTGTAACCTAGGCTAATGAAAACTTTGTTTTGCTACGTTTCAGTAGCATCAGTTTCTTCGCATGAGAAACTGTTTTTTTCAAATAGAACAATGTCTCCTCATAATGACAAATAATTTCACAATTAATTCACGATTGTGGTTTCTGTTATGCCGTCTTGGTTTTTTATTTGTTGTGTTTTCCTATTTGTCGTTGTGATTTGCACTTCAGGGTGACCGTACTCTAGCCCTGTGATGATTTAGCATACTAGTTCACTATTATATTCTATTATACCTCACTATTATTTCCATTGTTTTCTTTTCTTCAGAGTTTCAGAAGAGTATTCATAATGACAACTGATGTCTGCAGCCATGTCAAGGTGGTTGTTCGGGTTAGGCCAATCAACGACAATGAAAAGGCTGTCGACTTGAGGAAGGTTGTCCATGTTGTGGATAACCACATGTTGACATTTGACCCCAAGGAAAATCAGGGGCCGTCTTTTGGAACACGCAAAGTGGGCATCAAGAGGGCTAACAAAGACCTCAAATTTGTGTTTGACAATGTTTTTGGAGAAGACTCTACTCAATTAGACATCTTTGAGAACACTACTAAAGGTGTGCTGGATGGCTTCATGAATGGTTTCAACTGCACAGGTAATTTCCTGTGATGATTCTCTGTTTTTGTATATCGTTTCTCTTTATTGTCTTCTCATACATGATTTTTTCAGTACCAGTAATCTAACTTTATCTTATTTCTGTTATGTTATTATTTACTTGGGATCTTTAATTGCAATATATTACTGTGTAATTACTAATTGCCTTCAAACACACTCAGGCACACACACTTAATTATATACATCTGCTTGTTAAAACCCAATCAATCCATACATAATGAAGCATGCCCATATGGTCAAGCGCTTCAGTTATTTTTTGTCCTATTAATGGAGAAGATGCACGATCAAAGCCGCCATAGGTGGTAGTTCCAGCATCTCAAAAACTGCTCATGCAATTTTCTCGTGGACTACAGTGTAGAGATTTGAGAGAATAGTGTGGAAAAACGAAGAGAGTAAGGTCACACATACTCAAATAACCACTCTGAACAGTGGTGTGCAGAAGGGCATCTTTGAACACACAATGCTGGAATGGACTGGTTGGATCCAACTATTGTGACATGCAAATCGAATGAATCCATCCATCCATGCTTTCCATGGCTGCTTGTGGAATAATAATGGTTTTGGTTGGCACACGTTGGGCCCCAAAATGTCTATTAAGCAAAATTGAAATGTGACAGCATACCAGCAAAGCATTGCTTACCATGTGTGTCCGCTCTTCTCCAGTGGCTACTTCTAGAAAGATGTCTGTGCCATGTCACATATGCACGCAAGCTGGTTCCAACAACATTAGTTCAGGCAGTTTAGTACCACTGCACAGTCCCTAGATTCAAATCCAGTTGCACCTTTTTGGGATAAGTGAAACTCAAGGTTCAACATTAATTTTTTTTGATTGAGAAAGTATTGATATTGTAAAATAGTTTTTCTGTCTTTTAATTGTGTTATATTTACAGTGTTTGCCTATGGAGCCACTGGGGCAGGCAAAACGCATACAATGTTAGGTTCATCTGATGATCCAGGAGTCATGTATCGCACTATGAAGGAGATGTTTAAACGCATGGACGATGTCAAGGAGGAGAAAGTGTTTGAGATTGCCTTCTCATACCTTGAGGTGAATATTATTGCTTTTCATTTTTTACATTCTAGAATGTATTCTTGAGTCGTTACTGCTCAACTCCTACTTATTATTTTTATTATTATTATTATTCCCAAACTTCCCTACTCAACTCTGCTTCATACTTTTTGCTAGAACAAACTTTATATGCCTTACTATACAAACTTTTATGGAATAACTTTTATACTATTTATACTTTTCAAGTATTTAAACTTTTAAACTCTTGAACTCCCATATATACACACATGGGATTTTTCTCTGTGTTCTAGAATTGTTAGTGTATACCATATAAAGTATCAAAATCTATAAACTGTCACTACTCCCACAATATTCAGACCCCATAAACATATTATGCATAAAAATGTTGAGCTCCTCGCAGTGATTGCTGATCTCAATTTTCTAAGCAATGGTGTTTATACTGTTTCCAAGAGATATCTTTAAATGTTCTCCACATACACACATTGAAATCAGTTTAGAACTAAAAGAATACCATTTTCTCACTAGACTATTAATATTCTTCCCAAACGTCCATACTCCTCCATCATACTTTATACTACAACAATAATTCAAACCATATAACCACACCATATAAACCATGTAGATAACCCCAGCAATCACCTAGGACACCCTAGCAATCACCAAGAACACCATAGCAAACCAACAAGAAACCCTAGCAACCAACCAGAACACTAGCAACTGTCCAGAACACCCAATAAGCAACATATAACACTCTAGCAGCCACCGAAAAACGACAGCACTACTTCACTTCACTCTACTGTACATTTTCAATATACCAGGTACTAGAAACTGTGCACCACAATTACTTCTGAAATTTTTTACTAGTTTGTATTATTAGGTTACAACTCCTATTATCTATCATACTTATTATTTGTGTTATTGTTCTTCCCAAACTTCCCTACTCAACTCCTCCTTCAGACTTTATGCTAGAACAATAATTCTAACTTTATATACTAGCATACTATCCTATACTTTTATGGAATGACTCCAAACTTTTATACTATTTATACTTTTTAAGTATTTAAACTAGGCATGCACGATAATTATTTTTTTGTAACCGATATGATAATCGGTAAATACCTGCTTCTCATGGCCGATAAACGATAAGATAACAGTTTTGAAGCATGATACATAATTAAATAGTCCAAAGTAAACCCTTCGCTGTTGCATATTGTTGTTGAGGCTAAAATACGTTTGTTCGCCAAAGTTCAGTGGTTGGCCCGGGTAGGTGGAGTTCCCCCACATTCGACAAGTTTTACAATAATGACTGCCCGCCAGGAATGTCATCAAAACTGAAAGTTAAGTGTATAGCAGCATAGCGCTGCTGTGGTGGTGTATTAAAAAAATCCACACATTTCAATAGCGCAATAGTTTATGCAGTTTGAACATCGTTTTTTTTAATGTCAGAAAGATATTGGATATTCACGCTCTGAATTACAGCGATCTGACACTGAGAACTAAAGACATGATCACCAGTATAAGCCTGTGTGTCTAGCGGTGTATACCTGCTAGCCTTCGGGTTAAACTGACTTTCGATATGTGTACATTGGTGTAAACTATCACAGACTTTCGTCGCAAAATATGTTAATTAATACCGTTGAATTATATTTATATTAATATTAATATACTATCAAAATCTCGAAACTATCACTACTCCCACAATATTTAGACCCCACAGACATATTATACATCAAAATGTTGAGTTCCTCACAGTGATTGGTCATCTCAATTTTCTAAGCAATGCTGTTTATACTTTTTACGATAGATAACTTTTAAATGTTCTCTACATACACACATTAAACGGTGCAGAACACCTGAGTAACCGTCAAACACCCAAGAAGCAACAAATAACACCCTAGCAGCCACCATAAAACTACAGCACTACTTCACTCTACTGTACATTGCCAATATACCAGGTACCAAAAACTTTATATTCAGCAAGCTGTACACTACAATTTCTTCTGACTTTTTCTAGTTTCCATAGTGGAATTTTGTAAATAAATAAACATGTCCTAATATGGTTTACACATAGTGTTAGTAGGGGTGTAACAGTTCCTGTCAAAAAAACTTACCGTACGGGGTGACACGCACGGTTCGGTGCACAAACGTGCACGGTTTGGGACGGATTCAAATAGGGTACGGCAGATTGAAAAAAGACACCTGATTTTAAGCCATATAATTATTATAAACAGTGATACTTTATGGCAGTGGGACTTTATTATACTACTATATACACAGCCAGCACCCCTACAACACCCCTAATGGTTAGTAATAATACATTTTTAACACCATGTTACAGATACAAATATATATGTTACTTTGTTTAATATTAGTACTGTACAGACTACAGTGATAACCAATTTTTCTCCTCATTGTTTGCTGTGCCAGGTGTATAATGAGCAGATCAGAGACCTGATGTCTAATATAGCTCCTCTGGCAGTGAGGGAAGATGATTCGAAGAAAGTGGTGGTTCAAGGTCTTTCACTCCATCAGGTTAG
>OMNO01056907.1:2288-12846 GCA_900303215.1 Trachyrincus scabrus
ATAGTAGTGAGTGTAATAGTGAGTGTATTTTTCATGATGGGTCCTATAAGCGTTGTGGGGCGATTGATTGATAGATAGATAGATAGATAGATAGATAGATAGATAGAGAGATAGACAGATAGATAGATAGATAGATAGATAGATAGATAGATAGCGAGAGGGGAGAACAGTGAAAATAAATGTGAAGAAGACTTCTCAACTATCTACTGTAAGGGATTTGCTCTGCATTTGCAGTCAATTGCATATACAGAATGGCTATTATTATTATTATTATTATTATTATTATTATTATTATTATTATTATTATCATTATTATTAGCAAGATTACAGTCTGGGGTTGAATAAGAAATACTCGTCCATCCTCATAAGACACATCCTCGCCCCGACACTAGGTGGCGGTATTTCATCTTTTCCTTTTTATGCAGGAGTCAAAGCGCTCCACTGGTGGCGTCACGAATACACAAGCCAATCGCTGTCCTTTATGTCACGTTTTTCCCAAATGACGTCTAGAAAACAACAATTTCACCCCACCCCTTTTAAAACTCAAGTACAAGACAAGGAAACATGCACAGTCAGAGCTGAGCAAGGCTAGAGCTCGTACCCAAATATGCTGACCACATAAAACGCAACAGGTATTTCGTAATCGTGTGTGTGTGTGAATCGGATTGACTCGTTCATTTGCCAATTTAGCTCCGTTTCCTCTCAGCCAGCTGCTAAGATTGCAACGAATCCCTGAGAACGACTTGCCAGCTAATATTAGCCGCAGCTTGCTAGGTTAGATTGCTGGATGGCCTAGATACGCAATTTTAACTTATGTAACGTGATGGGATGTTGCTTGTATTTGCTGAATATTAAGTCGAGAATAACTTGCATGTGATTTAAAGCTAGGAAGGCCATAAAACAATTGCTCACTAAAGGCTAAGCTAGGCCAGTGTCACGATGCTATTTTATTGTTTGCTACCAAGTGGTACTGCACTACGGTGCCATTTTTTTTTACCCATCGTTCAACAAATCAAACAACTTTATTTATTTTACATTATACAATGGAACACTGTGATTGCACTTGCAGTAATAACTGTTAAATGCACAGAATCCACTCGAGCCTAATGTCATGGATTAAATTAGGCCTTACTGCGGACAAAAATCAGTTTATATTTTAGAAATCATTTAGCTAATAATGCATGCATTTAATTTGACTGACTGATTGAATTACTGATTGATCTCAGAAGGCCTGTCCTTTCATTTAACATTTAGTTTTTTTCCCCCCTCAGTTTTAATTCAAGACCATGGAAGAGCCGGGAAGGCCACGCTCTGATAAACAAGGATCTCGGCCGAGGAACGCGACAACAGACGAGGCGGACACCTGGAGGAGCCAAGAGACGCGACATGGCTACAACCCTATACCAACTGGAGGTCAGCAGAGCAGGAAGAACCAGGGAGGAGGAGCACCTTACCGCCCCAGCCCCAAGAACGGTGGGATGGGTCCTTTGAGTAGCTCCCCTGGCGCCTTCAGAGGTGGGCATAGTCCTTCGCAGAAGGAGGGCTTTCGAAGGTTTTCTGGGCCCCAGAACAACAGCGGAGGTCGGGGAGAGAGCTGGAGAGAGCGTCCGAAGCAGCAGCAGCAGCAATGGAGAAAGGGAGAACACATGAGGGATGAACGGGAGTATGGGAACAGGGAACCCGCTGATGGAGCTCATAATTCCGGTAAGCCCAACCAACGACTTCCAAGTATTCCTCAAGTCAGTTACTATGCTTGTACTGGGTTTTGTTGTTTATAATGGTTTGTTGTTATTCGTTTTCCCCCTAGGAGGAAGATGTAGGAACCGAGACCGTAGGCGGGGGTTTGGAGAGGAAGACCAGGGGCCGGTGATTGATGAGTCGGCGCTCTCCGCCAAAGAGTTACAACTCCTGCAGGAAGCGGAGGAGCTGCTTCTCCAAGACCAGATCTCACGGCTGAAAAAGGTGACGGCGTATGACTGACACCTGCTCAAAATTAAAGATGAATCTCACATCAGAGATTCATCCGACGTGGGGAAAATCCAGTTGAAATTACTTGCTCTGCTAACTGTAAAATACAGCAATTTTTGGTAGTTTTCTGATGTCTTTACTTTGTTTTATTTAATCAGAGGGCCCGCAACAACCCCAACGCGGTGTATACCTGCTCCCTGTGTGATGTGCTGTTGGAGTCATTGCCTGCGGCCCAAAGACACTCGAAGGACAAGTGGCACAAGAGGAGAGCCAGGGTATGAGCTCACCTTTCTCCCTTGCTTTGTATATATCGCGTGCGTGTGTGTGTGCAAATACAAATACATCTGGCTAATGAACTTAAACTGACATACATATACTGGCATACGGAATTGATATCCACGAACTCTAATGGAACCGTGCATTTAAACTCTACACTCTATGCTCTGTTACCGTATCAGTCTTTGTGCATTAAAACCTCTGTGCAGAACGTTCTTTTTATGTATTTGTGTGTGTGTGTAGGAGAAGCGTGAGCAGGAGATGCTAACTGAGATCAAGCCCCCGGGCCCGGCGCAGGTGGTTGCGGTGGGCGCTGCCCTGCAGGCCGTGTTCACGGAGCAGGGGCTGACCGATGAGGACGTGGAGAGGAGGCGGGGCATCGTCTCCACCATGCAGGAGCTGCTCCTCTGCGTCCTGCCCGGTAAGCCACCAGAGCGGATAAGACGACGCGCTATTCATCCTGTGTGGGGGAAAATGAAGTTGAAATGAAGATCAAGTCATATTGGCTCCCAATTATTAGCCCCTGATGCCTTCTTTTAGGTGTGCTTAGCAGTTGCCGCCGTTACGAAAACATCTTGTTTGCTTTCTCTCCCCCCTCTCTCTCTCTTTCTCGCACTCTCACCCTTGCTCTCTCGCTCTCTGATGTGTTGTAGAAATAAAGCTCAGGCTGTATGGATCGTCTTGCACTAAGTTTGGATTCAAGGGCGCAGACATCAACATTGACATTCTGTATCCCCTACACGTGAGTAGCCCCGCATCGGGTGGCCGCGGTGTCTTGTGTGTTCCTGTGGCGTACGCGTCTTAGCTGCGGACAGCTCCGCGGTCCATGACTTGCTTTGTGACCGCTGTGTTCACAGGGCTCCCCACATTCATACGTGGTTTTTCTGTGGCATTCATGTTGTGTAACGGCTTTGAGCGTATTTCACAGATGCATCAGCCAGACGTCTTGTTGCGGGTCCGCGAGAGCCTCTCCTCGAGCCGTGAGTCTCGCCCAGCCTCTTCTCGAATACAAACAAAACGAAGACCACGATGAGTTCCGTTGTCGTGGATATTTGGGTTTTATTTTTGCCTTGTCGTTTGCCTCCAGCTCTCTTTGTTGACCTGGATGCTGATTTTCACGCCAGGGTACCTGTGGTTATCTGCAAAGAGAAACAAAGGTGAGTGTTGTGTTGCTCTTTTGGCCATCTGTCTGCTTCGCCCAGCTCTGTGTCAGTTTTCCGTCAAGTTGTCTTTAGTAGATTGCGTTTCTTTTTCTTAAGACACTGTCATTCGTCACCAGGCATTTTGATTTTTATTGAAAACATTGTCCTTGTTAAATACAAAACACAACTTCCAATCGCAGGAGATGAGTTTCTACCTACCTGATATTTTAACATGAGGAAAATATGCAAGTTGCTGTCGTTGTCACCCGCAGCGGGCTGGTGTGCAAAGTGAGCGCAGGGAACGACAACGCCTGGCAGACCACCGCCTATCTGTCTGCCGTAGCCAACCAGCAGCCCCGTCTCCTCCCACTCGTCATCGCCTTCAGACACTGGGCCCAGGTGAGTTCTTCCACACGCTAGCCCACTCATCCCTATGGTTACCCCAGCAACACCAGTCCCCACGGGTCTTTATCGGATGATTGTCTGTTTAGCAGAAGCGTGGAACGTATTGGTTGGTGATGGTGTAGGTGACACGGCTTGACGCTTACATTTTTACCCAAGGAGCACATGTGTGCTCCTAAGTTGAAAAATGTAGGAGCGCATAAAGAATTATGAAATAATGTGTTTTTCCTTAATAGAGGGATACAAGGCAGGGCTCTACGCTGACTTTTTTCCACCTGCGAGCACTGTGCTCCTAAGTTGAACATTTTACGGGAACAGTCATCAAAAGTAGGGGCACAACTAAAAAAAATAGGTGCAGAGTGGAAATAGAGGGATTAATAAGAGTTTATTTCGCTCTTACAATAAAGAACAGTTATATTTGGCTGCTGCCATTTCTAGATAAGTGATACAAGAAAGTGAAACAGAAACTCAAATCGCAACCCTATCTGTGTTCCAGGAGCTTTCGTAGCTTAGTCTCCTGGACCGCTTGCTGGAAATCCATTTTAATGAATAGGATTCTGTGCCCATTCTTGTTTGCAGCAAAGCAAAAGTATGCAACGGTAGGCCTACTGTAATACTATGAAGAAACCCGCTCCGGGTTTTCGCTTAAGCCACTCCAGTTGGAAGTGCACTCCAGTTCCGGGGTTTAACACGGAAGGACTGGGAAAAATGCATTAGCCGCTAATGTTCAGGTGTATATGTATATGTAAAGTATGTTATAAGCTTTACATCACGTCCTGACATTCCTGCTTGAAATCTGAACATGTGTGCTGGGCATTACAGGAACGTATTTTAAAAGGGGGAAACATAACAATGTAACAAGTGGAAAGATCGCTTAGTTTCTCACTAAGCGATCATTCATTTAAGTTATCATTCATTTAGTCTCTCTCCGGGTGAAATATAGTCGTCGGAGTTTGTGTTTAGTTTTCGCCGGTGCATCACCAGCTTCCAACTCCTGGCATAACGTTAGCGTGAACACCGGGTCTCTACCGCTGCAATAGCGACGCGCGGCTTCACATGTGCTCCTAAATGTAAATTCACGTTCGCACAAGGGAATTTTTCCTCGCGCATGCGAGCGAAATGGTCACACTGTCGAGCCCTGGGTGATTGGAGTTGTTCGTCGCGTCTGCTCCCGTAGATCTGTCAGGTGGACCGCGCCGATGAAGGAGGCCTGCCGCCGTACGTCCTGGCCCTCATGGTCATCTACTTCCTGCAGCAGCGGGCAGAGCCGCTCCTGCCCACCTATCTGAATTTCGAGGTGGGCGTGTTTTTGTTTTGTTTGTTGTGTTTGTATATCCTCCTCCGCCTTTATTTATTTAATGAAGGACTTTGGAGCAGTCGGTTCTTTAATTCCCCCTTCTGTTCTTCGCAGATCAAGGAGTTCTCACTGGGCAGGTTGGCTGACTTCAGCCTCACGCGCCTGGAGGAAGGACACGTGCACTGGGCGTACGCGCCCGCCAACAAGGACTCCTCGCTGCACGCCAAGGGCAAGGTACGCCAGGCCACACCCCCCCCCAACACTTTCGAAAGAAATGAAGGAACCGTGCATGAAAGCATGCCATACCCGTTGGTGGCTGTAGTTGGATGAGTCTTTGTTTTCTTTAGGTTCCCCTGGGGTTCCAGAAGGTTCTCTCCTCTGTGGATGTCGGGCAGCTGTGGGTGGAAATGCTTCGCTTCTATTCACTGGAGTTCAACATAGCCGACAACGTCATCGGCGTGCGCACCAAAGCGGTCCTTACCCGCGAGGCCAAAGATTGGCCAAAGAAACGCATCGCGGTGGAGGGTGAGACCCCGTCTTGTCTCCTTAGCGTCTTTAGCTAGCAGCAAATGCCAAGGAAGTCTTTGGATTCCAGACGATCACAAAAACGTTGTTTAGGTGTTCAACATAATCCTTTTCTTTTGTATTTAGACCCCTTTGCTGTGAAGAGGAACGTCGCACGCTCCATGAACAGTCCGCAGATGTACGAGTATTTCGTCCACTGCCTCAAAACCACCTATAAGTATTTTGCCCTGCCGCTCAACGCTCCCACTGCCAACCACAAGTCGGAGAAAGCCAGCGGGCCCACTCAGGCTGGCAAGGCCGCGAGGGCCGACCCGGCACCCCGACTCCTGAAGGGTATGGGTTCGCTCAGCCTCAAACCACGCGATGCAGGCGTGCCGCCGGCCGACGAGGACCTGCTCGACTCCGACTGCATTATCGAACAAGAGGAGGAAGTGGAGAATGAGTGCGATTCGGACGGGGAAACGGAAAAGGAAAAAATGGACTTGGGCAAAAGCAGCCTCTCTGAAGACGATGAGGATGACGAGGGCCAGGAGGAGGAAGAGGAGGAGGACGACGACGAAGACGACGTGTACGGTCGCCTCCACCTGGACAGCGTCACCACGGAGGACGACGAACTCTTCCAGTTGGACGAGATCTCGGGGGAGGAGCTTCTCTCCGACGAGGAGGGCCCCGATTTTGACGTGCCGGGTTCCATGGACGAGGAGGAGCAGGCTCCTCCCACTCTGACACCCAAAGTTGTGATGGGCGGCGCCAACGACGCGAGCCCTGAAACCCAGAACCAGACGCCCGTTAGCCAGCGCTACGAGTTCACCAGGCATGCATTTGCACGGGGCAAGGTAAATTTATGACCTTTTTGTTTGGTTTTTCAGGCCATTGTATTGGAGGGGTGATTGAATTTATTGAGCTAATCAATTCAAATATACTGACACTTGGAAGCAGGAATCGCAGTGTTGTTGTTGTTGTTGTTGTTATTGTACCTGATTGTCTTCTCTTCTCTCTCAGTCCCACATGGTCGTGTGCAGCTTGTGCAAGCGTGACGGCCACCTGAAGAAAGACTGCCCAGAGGAGTTCAAGAAGGTGGAGCTGAAGCCCCTGCCGGCCATGACGCCGAGATTTCTCAAAACGCTCAACCAAATCTGTGAACAGTGCTTCAGTAAGTCTGGTCCTCCTTTTTGTGTTGATCCACAGCAGTTGTTGGTGCAATCAACGCATTTGAATGTTTCCAAAGCGAAAAAAGTCGCACAGCTCTTGAGTGCGTTAACGCGATTAAGTGTCCCGCGGTGTGACCAAAAGATGACATGGTGGGAGATGAGCTTGTTTATCACCTACCGCTTGGTAATGCACTGATCAACTGATCACTAATCAATTCACTCATTGTGTAAAACCCAAATGCATGAGTCACCAAGGATGATGGCCTTCAAACCAGTCCGCCCTGACAGATTCTGCCGTGACTCATAAGATACTGCTCCCTGCACCTCAGTGGAGGTAATACAAGATTGCGGGTGCAGTAAGATATGTCAGTGGGTCACCCTTTCCTTCTGTATGTGTCTCTCCGTAGAGGACTTTGCCCCTGATAAGCCAGAGGTGAGTGTCAGAGAGCACATCCTTCAAGACCTGGAGAACTTCATCCAAAAGCAGTCTTCAGGTGAATACCAAACCAAACGCCAACCTTCTGTTTGTCAGTGTTTCTGTTTTATTCAACTCTGGTGTTGCTAAATTGTAAAAATCTTAGTACTGTAGATTTTTGCAGTTGCTCCAATAATAATGGTATGCGTTGATTCTTCTCGGCCTCACCTGTAAGTCCATTTTAAATGGATAGATTTTTAGTCTAAATTCTTTTTCTCTGGTTAAATAAAAAATACATGTGTATATACATGTGTCTGCTAAGTGCCTAAAAGTAAACTGTCTTGTTGCCTAAATATCTGCCGTCCACTATGTAAATGAAGAACCGGACTATATCTCATTCCATAAACAATATAAACTCTTTTATATGGAAGAGTGTTGAGCTCAATATCTAAGAGAGAAAATGGTGTCGGCTGGTGTTGTGGCCACTGTCAAAAACAGGAGTCATGAGGTGGAGCCCTGTGCCCTTCTGTGTTCTTCACAGGCCCGTTTTATTGTCCATCGGCACGACTGCAGCTCTTTGGCTCCTCCAAAAATGGCTTTGGCTTCCGGCAGAGCGACCTGGACATCTGCATGGTCCTGGATGGGCAGGAGACGGCAGACGTACGTACCTGACCGTGGCTTGTAATCCAATCGATTGATAGTCTAATGTAGTGGTCTGACCCTATGAAGCCGTGCTTTGTAGGACATTTTAGTGTTTTAAGTTCATTTCATGTGTAACGGAAGGCCTGTTAAGTAATCTGTTGGTCTACCTATGGTGTGTGATTTTAGTGCCGTTTTCCCTCTTAATGACTCTGTTTCCATGTTTTATCTGTTGTCAGGATCTGGACTGCATCAGTATTATCGAGAGCCTGGCCAGGCTGCTGCGGAAACATCCAGGTGAGAGACGACTCGTCAGTAGGGGTGTGAATGTTTTTGGTATCTCACGATTCGATTCGATTTCGATTCTTGGGGTCACGATTCGATTCAAAATCGATTTCTTGATTCTCGATTCAGTACGTAGGGGTACTAAAGAATCGCGATTCTTACGGGAATCGATTTAATTTAATTTCTTCATACACCCCTACTCATCAATATGTATTCTTCCCTCCTTCCCATCCCTCAAATGTTATATATTAGTTTTTGTTGATATTTCGGTTCTCCAACTGAACTGAACACAGGAGCCAGAAGCTCACAACAAGTTTCATGCTTTTTTTGTTAATGATTTTAAATTCACAAAGTTGAAAGATGTAGGCATGTTCTTACTCGATTCATTCCTCTGTTCTTGAAGGTTTGAGGAACATCCTGCCGATTACCACGGCCAAGGTGCCGATCGTCAAGTTCTATCACGTTCGCACTGGCCTCGAAGGAGACATCAGTCTGTACAACACACTGGTGAGGACTTTGAATATTGCATATTTGATTAGAAGCCATTTGTCTGACCGTCTATATCTTTGTACTTTGTTTTTAACTGACAGTCACATTATGCGTTGCTTTCAGGCCCTCCACAACACTCACCTGCTCGCCTGCTATGCGGCCATCGACTGGAGAGTGAAGATCCTGTGCTACGTGATGAAGGTGTTTGCCAAGGTGAAGCCAGACTGAATGAGTGAATTCCCCTCATTTCTCTTTCACGCAGGACTTGGACAGGGTCAATCAACTCTTATTTTTATCCTTTCTGTTTCTCTTCCAGATGTGCGACATCGGAGATGCGTCCCGTGGCAGCCTCTCGTCCTACGCCTACACCCTCCTCGTCATCTTCTTCCTCCAGCAGAGGAACCCTCCTGTCATCCCTGTTCTTCAGGAGGTACACTCACTCACTCACGAATGAACAGGGTCCAGAATTAACACCTGCCACCAGCCAATGGTCGGAAACAAATGCATGGGTTACATATTAACAATATACAACAATTGCTTTCCACTCCGGCAGGTAGAAAGAGAAAGTTCTAAAATGTTGGACCCTGCTAATGAATTAATTCAGATGTTCTACAGACACAAAAGTCAAGGTCTTTATTAAATGTTACAATACGTCTTTTTAATTGAGGTCTTTTAATAAGGCCTGGACAAAAAAGTTACAATTTGATTGTGATATCTAAAACACGCCTCATAGAAACAACTCAACTGAATGTTTGGAGATGGTTGTGGTGAATACAGAAGTAGTCAAAACATTAAGGACGACTAAAACGACAAATAAAAATGTGTGTGTGCGTGTTCAGATTTATGATGGACAGAAGAAGCCAGAGGTTCTGGTGGATGGTTGGAACGTGTACTTCTTTGATGACCTGAAAGCACTGGTGAGTGTCTTACTGTCTTTTAGATGCTCTTTATTTCAAGTGAATGAATAACGGAGGTCATTGCATAACCCGAGAAATGCCTTTCCGTCTATTCCTGGGGCTTACAGATAAGGAGATTATGTGATTGCTAGCAAGCTAATTTCACTTGAGTTTCATTTCACTGAAAAGTGAAACTCACTCCTTCAGTTTCTATTCCCTTCCAGTTGCTCAGTAACAGTTAGTGAGTCACACGGACCTTAAGGAGACTTGAGGTGTGTGTGGGTAGGATCCCTTGTGGCGGCCGGTCTTAATTACACATCCTTAATATTCCTTCCACCTCTTTATTCTAAATGAAATGTTTGATCGTTTTAGGTTAAACCAAAAATGTAATGAAGTGCAAGAAAAATGTCTGCTGTAGGTTTGTTACAAAGGTCTTTAGGATTGTAATGCAGTATTCCTGTTTAACATTTAAAAATTGACTGTCCATGTCCATTGATATTGTCACAGCACACAGCCGTGTACATATTTGTAGAGTTATAATTCCCAGTAATGTGGCGATCAGGTGAACCTGTGAACCGCCCTATGTGTCAACCGCCTGTGTTTGCCCGTCTCTGCAGCCCGGGCGCTGGCCGCAGTGCGGGGACAACACGGAGACGGTGGGGCAGCTGTGGCTGGGCCTGCTGCGCTTCTACACCGAGGACTTTGACTTCAGGGAGCATGTAATCAGCATCCGCCAGCTGGCACCGCTCACCACCTTCAACAAGCAGTGGACCTCCAAGTACATCGTCATCGAGGGTGAGTCCCCAGTAGCTGGGCAACAGCGGCCCGGGTACAGTCCTCAAGAACGTAGACGCGTGGTTGGTAACGTTTTATTTTCGTGTTTTATGCACACGAAAACAAAATGCCAATTGTGTTGCCCCAGCCCTACCCGTTTTTTAATGAGCTTAAATGTCTTGGTTGGTTCATGGGTGTGTTGAGTTGGTGGTAACATGAAAATGTTCCTCCTTGTTTTTCCTCCACAGATCCATTCGACCTGAATCACAACCTTGGGTCTGGTCTGTCGAGACGAAGTA
>OMNO01056913.1:0-11106 GCA_900303215.1 Trachyrincus scabrus
TCATCCAAGACAAAAATCACACGATCAAGACTCCCATCAGAAAAGTGACCTGATAAAACATTACGAATGCACACCATATTCAAACAGCAAGATGATGGAGAAAAAAAACTTTCACTCACCAACGCTGAGGCTCATTTGAAGAAAAAGGAGGCGAAAGGGTTCGTAAAGCGCCCGTTTTGCCAAGCTGACAGTTAGCCAACTTTTCTTGGTAAACCACTCAACGTTAAATCCGCGATTATTTTACCGGCGGCTTGGGTTATAATTACATCCCGTGGCTGATGAGCACCGAGGCGTTTAATTTCAAGTTTTTCTTCATAACGCAGGCTTTCAAATTGTGATCAAGAAGATAATCTACTTCGTTCATGCTAACTCGCAGGTGGCCATGTCTATGCTAACGTTACTGTAACCTTAACCTCGCAGTAAACTCACTGACGTGACCGTGAAAGTTTTCATGCAAAACAGCCAATCAAAGCGGAGAGGGGTTACGGGCCATCTGCCCCACTGTGCGTCAAATTTGTGTCGTCCACATTGGTAGCCAAGACTTCGCGCATGCGTACTCTTATTTTTCCCACACACAAGGTGTTTTCTATTGAGAGCGTGGGGCTAGCCCCACCGCTTCACTGTGAGAGCGTAGGGCTGGCCCCACCGCTTCACAGTGCATTGCAAAACCTCGTTAGAAAACATTATTTGAAGCAAACGACCACAACATTTGAAATAGCGATACACCACATATGCAATCAGTGAAGTTTTTATTGATGTATTCAAACTAAATACTATCAGATATTTATCCAAAATTGATCAACTGGAATCAGCATTTTCCACGTCTGGAAAATGACGCATCGCCACTGGTCACTTGCAATTGTCACCCTTATATTTTTTTTTTTGGCTAAAAAATATTTTCTTCCCCAATCTTCACCAAACGTTCATCCCTGTCTTAGTTCAACTGTGGTAAAGTTAAGTTGCAAGTTTAGAAGATATCGGAGCACTTAACAGAGGTGGCTTAAAAACAAAAAAAACAAGAGAAAATATTGTTTGAACAATGAGTAATACAACTGGAAGAGGACCTGAGACCTCAGATAGCAATTAAAAACACTATTATATTGTGGGTTCCGTGTAGACATGTAGACATTTGATTTTAATATCAAATAATATCAAAAAGTATATGCAATAGCACTAAGATGAAAGGGTTTACCATTAAATCCCTTTCAGTAGTATGAGGAGGGCCTTGTAATGTGCTGCTGCACTACTGCATGTAGAGGCGGTTAAGATGCAGGTAATATGCAGTAAGATACAGGTAATGTGCAGTAAGATGCAGGTAAAATGCAAATAATATCAGGTAAAATGGCAGGTTACCATAAAATTTGCTGGGAGAATGTCATTTTTCATGTATTTTTACACAGCCTCTGCACTAAGTCAGTCTTTCTCTCTCTCTCTGTCTCTCTCTGCATTGAGATTAGCAACAAATGCTGTTTTCTGTATTTTTTGTGTAAAAGAAAATAAACGATGGCCCATTATATTTGTAATAGCACAGACGATACTTAAATGCAGTATGACCTCAATTATTGCATTGCCTATTTATTAGTGAAAGATTATCCAGTTAAAAATGGTATTCACGTTGAATTATACATTTACAATGATTCATGAATGCTGTGTGAACCTTTAAAAAGGCTGCCATTAAACAAACAAATTCAGCTTAAAATGAGCATTGACGATTTACAACAATAAGAGCGTAGGCATGGTTTGTGCGTTTGCATCACCGGTTTTCCTCTGTCCATCCTCGTAGTGCCTTCTCAGATGCCTTTATACTCACGACGGCAGGAACTTGAAAATAAAGGCTGAGCCTGGATACCGCGCCTTTAATAAAAAGAATATATAGAGAAATATATTATTAACATATAAAACAAATGTCTTCATCCTGAGTTTCCAACAGTTTTACATAAGATAGGCAGGGATTCTTTGGAAAATTATAATTCTATACTTCTCACAATCCACATTTTCTTTAAATAAAACTAAAGAATATGGAACCATTAATACGGTCATCTGAGCTGGGAATAGTAATCATTTTATATAAACGTGCCATTGCAAGTCCAGTACTAGCAGAGAAACACCTACATAGGCAAATCTAAATTTTAAACTTCATCTCCTCAAGAATCCAATCAAATGTAATTTGGCCACATGTACGTGTCATATATATATATATATGTATAGACTCGTATATAGAGAGTCCATAGGGTCACTTACTCCACCATGCGGCAGCGGTGCCTGGACAGGCGGCTGTAGGCGTCGTTGACGTCCGTCACATTCTTGCCACTCCACAAGCGCTCCCCCACAGCACTGGCGCGAGGCCTGCATACAGACGAGGGGATCGACAGCTAATTAGATACGTGCCGCTAATCCATCCAGTCACAGGTCGATCTCAACCTGTTCTCTCACTGGGACCGGCGGTCAGGGTTCAGGAACAAGACCCGGATGAAGCGTACCACAGCCTCGGCATCAGATTGGTGGAGTCCACATACTCTCCCCACATGCAGGCTTCTCCGCCTATCACCAGCTTCTTCTGGGCATCGGTCCCTGTGTAGAACATAATGAGAAAACGTGACCAATATTAACATTGCATTAGGTGCTGTCCACCCCAAGTCCACCATTTCCAAAGTCACCTGTAACTAATACAAAAAAATAAAACGTATTACCTAAAAATGATTAGCCATGTTTCACCCCAACCTGAATCACTAACTTCATTTACAGCTGAAAAAAATACTGATGAAAGCAACATAAACAGGATTTATATTTCAGCCAATAATATCATGTCTTCAAACTCATGATCTTCCTCCTCCTCCTCCTCATACAAAGCTAGCGAGCATGTTCTGTCCCTTTTGCACAATCCAATTCAATCCTGTAGGCTCGATGTATTCTTACTTCCTGCGTAACACCCCGTTTCACTGATGCCACCACAATGTTGTTGCCACACACACACACACACACACACACACACACACACACACACACACACACCTGTGAAGTTCTGCGGGTCGGCTTTGTAAAAGCCCATCCAGTCCTGCCCGTAGGAGATGCGGTTCAGGTACCAGGGGCTGGAGAGGAATGTCTTGTACCCCGACGAGGTGATTTTGGCCATCTCGTTCTGGTACTGCTGCTGGGTTCCTTTCCATACATGGATAAGGGTGTCTGGTTTCAGCTACGCAGAGGGCGACAGAGAAGAGGTGTTTATAATAACAGTGCACCAATCACGGGATGGTTTTACCTTAAAAGCCATTGTAGTTTAAAAAAAATGAGTATGATTACATGAATGTTTTTCATGTAATGTTTTGATTACATGAAAAGAGGTCGTTCATCTGATAATCTCATGATGAATACATGAAAACAATATTGCTCATTTGATCTTTCTACTCTACGCTGCGTGAAATAAGCACCGTTGATCATACAATTACTTCATGCAATAGAACATAGAACAAATAATGAAATGATAATTCAAGGGGGAGGCAGAATAATAATCACTTACCTTCACACCGTTGTCAAATACCTCCTGCCATATCATGTAGCCTTTCTGAGTTGTGGTGACAATATCTAAGAGCCTAAAACAATTATTACAAATAAATACAATTGGTAACCTGCCATTTTATGCACCATTTTTGATACTTTGAGATTTTTGATTTACGCATATCTTACCTGCATTTTACCTGCATTTTATTAAAATTTTACCTGCATGTATTTTTAAAGTTGTTCAACCGTTCATCTACGTGAATCCACTCACTTTTGGATGTAGAATGACTCTAGTTTAGAGTAGTCCTTTCCAAAGCCGTGCTGATCCATGAACTTTGTAATATCTGGGTTGGACTTCCTGTGGACAGGAGACAATACAGAAATACAAGTTCAGTACAGTTCAAACTCTGACCAAATAGTATGTTTTGCTACCGTTTGCCATTGAATGAATAAACAAAAACCTCAGATCTCACCAACAGCTGAAGTCCACCTCATCGCCTCCCAGGTGAATGTAGAGGTCGGGGAACACCGTGCTTATCTCCTTGAAGAACAGGTTCATAAAGTCGTAGGTGGTGTTCAGAATGGGGTTGACCGGCCCGAAGGTCCTGGAAGGACTGGCCCCAGAGTAACATGGTGTCAGCAGGTCTTTCTGTCCTGATAAGAGACAGAAAAACAACACACTGGTCAGTCAAGCTCCTAATACAATAATACCATGGGCGTAGGATCCACTAGGGAAGGTGGTGGGGGGGGTCCTGTTTTGAAGTACCCACCTTGATAATGCTTCCTACGCCCATGAATATTACAAAAACCTTGATCACGTTTTTTTCATTAATTGTCAGAAACCAATAACGCCATTACCGTACCGCTGATTGTGTGACAACTCCCAACTTTTATCATTTAGCAGAGTTTTTATTTGACTAGTAAGACCGGGTAACTAAAATAGTAAATGACATAGCCATTAGAAATCACAGTGACTAGTACAAGGGTAGACAAGTGCATCATGGGAACAAAGTTCTACGTTCTAAATCCAAGTGTTAAAGTTCACACGTCGGCTGACGAGACGTTCCCGGAAGAGGCGGGTCTTCACTGGCGTCTTTTGGAAGATGAGGACGGGCCACAGCGTCGATATTTATTCATCGTCGCCATTTTTTTTTGGAAAAACCGACCTTTGCCCCAGGACTGCGTGTGTCCCGGCGTGTCGAACTCGGGGACGACGCGGATGCCCCTCAAACGGGCGACCTCGATGACCATCTTCACGTCGGCAGGCGTGTACACGTGGGTGTAGGGGTGGTAAGCGCCCTGGTATTCGCACAGGTAAAAGAAAAAAGAAAAAAGAAGAAAAAAAACATCCTCAAGCAAAAAACTTTTTTAAAATTTTTTATTAAACGTATTAAATAATTACGACGACTGACCTTCTGGCTCAGCTGGGGAAAGGTTCGACTCAGGTAGGGGAAGGACGGATCATCCACAATGTGCCAGTGGAAAACGTTGAATTTGTTCATTGCCATCGCGTCCTGTGAAAGCGACACAAAATCTGGTGAAAACACACACTTGTTGTGTTACGATAATGATTGTGATTTTGTGAACAGGTGTATAGTGAGCGGAGTTAGCCGTACCAGATTGGCCAAGATGACTTTAATGGGCAAGAAGTGACGAGAGGTATCCAGTAAGACTCCTCTATGTTGAAATCTTGGGAAGTCACTGATCTCCGTGAAGTTGATGTTTTTCTGAAGGTACACACGGTCAAAACTACAGTGCTTGTTTAATTGCTCTTCTCAATTCAACTGTGCATTGCACACTGGGACTAGTTAAAGTAAAATTCCTCTCTAACCGGAAAAGAAGTTTATTATCTATCCATCTACATCGAAGCTGAGTGATATACTGTAGTAGTTACACGAACGCATAGAGAGGGTCGATGTAGGCCTATGAATGTCCTATGCAGGCTTTCCACAGTAGGTCTACCACTAACTTCTACCGTTCACACCATCACTCCAGTGAAAATAACCCTGTCTTTCACTGGACAACAGCAGAAATACTGGTGCTGAACACACCTGGCCATGGCCATGCTCTCAATGCCTTTACTAGGCTAGCATGCTCGTATAAGCGAGCTGGATGCTCCCTGGCTTCCTGCATTATTGTCTTGCCACAACGGTTCTTCCTTTGAATGTTCAAAGAAAGAAATACTTACAGCCCCGTATTCATCTTCATACACCAATTGACTGAACGTTTCGAGACCTGTCGAGAAAGAAAAGTATTTATGAACACAAACGAGATAACTGAGCTCGTGAGATGTAGGCTGGCTTGGATATAACTGTGATGCTTGCATGCAATATGCTAGACAGACACTTAGACAGTCAATCAAAATAGTTTTGCATGCAACAGGCCTACAAGGTAGAAACTAACATGCCACTTGGCTCATCAACTGCAGCCTGTTTATTTACATTTTTAAAGAAGTAAGACCCACCTCGAAGGGCACCCCACACCTTTGGTGCCTTCAAGACGGCATATGGCTGGTTCACTGACAGCTCATCTGAACAGAGACCAAATAGTGATGCACATGTTCAAATTCAATATATTTCCCAAATAAGGCTACACCCTCATACTCTAACAATTGCAGTGAAATGCAGATTCGCTTGTTCCCTTTTTGATTTATTACAGATAATACAACAAAATCGAAAGCTTCAGCTTCAGTTGTTTGGATTCATAGCCTGCATAGTATAGGACTGACAGCAGTATCAAGGAAGGGAGGTAACTCACATGACTCGTCAGATGTCACACCGGGATAGGCGTTACATTCAGAGTCAGGTGATGTGACCCACACCTGCAACTCCGACACTTCAGATGGAGCCGCTGAGCCATGCCTGTAGCCCTTCCTTATTTCGTTGCGAAACATGTATTCGTAATACCTGCGGGTGATACACGACTTTGTCTCGTTTACACTTAAATTGTTGGTTTGTTTGTTGAATGTGCTGCTAACACTCGCAGACAAACTCGCAGATATAAGCATAATAATACAGTGATTTACCTTTTGTAAGCATTTTGGAGAAGGCTGCAGCTGGGCCCTGCAGAAGACGCGTCCGCGTCCACGACTTGGAAGCTGGAGCTGCTCAGTTTGAATGAAAGTGTTGAAAGACGCACTTTTTGGGGCAATGGCCAGAGAGAGCCATACTTGGACTCTACGGCTCTTTCCGTAGCGTCGAAAGACCTACATCCCTGGGATGCAGTCACTACGAGCGACAATACTGCGAACGTCAGCATGGCTTTAGACCTGGTGGCCATAGACCGTCCGTAACAGTCAAAACAAAACCATTTGCGAACGGAAAAGAATATAAAATAGGGTTGCGCAAATTCCTGGGTGGGACTTAACGCGGAAGTACAGAAATGACCAACCATTCGTGGACATCTCCATGTAGGCCTGGACATCTCCATGTAGGCCTCGTGTAGTGATCTCTTCTGCAGCGTGTCCTCTCTTAATAAGAAAGGACACGAATGAATCGGACACACGAGAGTATCTACTCATTGTAATAAAGTGTAGGATTGCAGAGTTGATTTTAACCCAATAGAAATCGAACTCCACCTAAACACATTTTTGTCTTGCAATGTGTAGAGTGGGGAAACACGTTCCTCTACTTACTGTGACATGAACAGAATAGCACATACTCAACATGCATTGTAATCGTTACGCAGTCTTTAAAACAGATTTTAATTAGTAATAACGAAATGGGGCTGCATTAAAACATGTGATTTCACACACATTTTAATGTCACTGTTTGAAGCTTTTAGCTGAAATGCAATGAATATAGGCAGACTTCACTTAGCCAAGCTTGGCTAAGTGAAGCTTGTTCTATCTTCTTTAATGTATCTTATGTACATATAGTGAGGTGTGGTTACAGAAAATGTGCTGTGTTGAGGAATGTGTTATATATGTTTTCATGGCTCCCCTGTTTAAGTGCACTTGGAAGTTCCTTGAACCTTGAAGCACCATCTTTACGGTTTTGCCTGTGGTTTTTTTATTTATTTAATTTTTTTACAATTTTCAGTCCTGCTAGCAAATAGCGTCAGGTCAACTCGCGCCCATGCAGTTGGGAGACCGGGGTTCGAAGGTCTTACGTATGAGAGGAGACAATGGTATAACACTTTGTGGAGTGTGTGTGTGGTTGGTGGCTGGTTTAAGCAGCCTCACCTGACCAGAGTCAGGCTGATCAGACTCTGGGGCTGCTGGGTGAGGCTGCATACCATTGAGTAATCAAGGCCAACAGGTTAAACCAGCCATCACCACACACACCCAGGAGGAGCGCTAGCATGTCAGCACGTACCACCCGCTCTGCCTGCTTAAACAGTCTCAACCGTACAATAAGCCGGTTCTACTCATCAGCTAACCACTTTAGTGGCAGGGTCGACTGCTGCAGACGTACAGCCCTGCCTTATCATTTACAATCCAATTAGAAAGGAGTATTGATGATGGTTAGGATCATGCCACAGGATTTCATCATTAACTTTGTCCATTCTCAAAAGGATGCCGCTCTGTGTGTCCACTCACTAGATGGAACAAAGAATCCATTCGCTATTTCAATTCAAACTTTAATCATATGGAATCATACAAACATTCATAGAAAAATATTGATCCAGCATAAATGAATGAGTATAAGAATATTTGATCGGAAGTACAGAATAATCCATTTCAGATTCCCTGCGTAGAATGTTTTTAAAAGACGTTATTCAGTGCATCGACATGAGAGATCAATCTCACAAAAAAATCTTCAAAGTAAAAGCATGATGGTGCGCGTGTGTAAGTACACTCTTCCCGTTTCCAGTGTCCAGGTCCAGGCTTTTATTTTTTTTAGTTGCCTTTATACTCATGGCGGCAAAAACCTGTAAACAAAGGCTCAGCAGGGATCCCACGCCTTGAATGTAAACAAGAACAAATGTCAGTCATTTCATGATCACAACATAACAATAAAAGTATGAATTTGCCAATTCATGTTTGGATCTGATTAAGAAACACAAATCACAAATCAGTCTTTTTATTTGTATTCTACTTATATTTGTTTTTTCGTCACATGGACATATGCAAATTCATATTTGGAGCTCCGTCTGAATTGTTGTGCTTCACTTATCTATCATCCAGTTTGATCGTCTGGAAGTTGCAGAACAGATTTAGCGGCATAAATGGCCACTAGCTGTTATTATCGCTCTAAAATTAGTAAAATTAGCGATTTCTGATGCGTTTTTCCTGCATCGACTCGGACCTGGTGGAGACAAACCCACAGAGCCCGCGATAGTGCACCTGGCTCTTATATTCGTGTACGTATTATTGATTGATTTTGCGCTATTTACAGAATCGCAATACATCGTATCGGCACTCAAAAAGACGTAATATCGCATTGTGAGGTCCTTGCCGATTCCCTTCCCTAATATACGGTACATAACAGAAGTACACTACAGTCACTTACTCCACCATGCGGCAGCGGTGCCTGGACAGGCGGCTGTAGGCGTCGTTGACGTCCGTCACATTTTTGCCACTCCACAAGCGCTCCCCCACAGCACTGGCGCGAGGCCTGCATACAGACGAGGGGATCGACAGCTAATTAGATACGTGCCGCTAATCCATCCAGTCACAGGTCGATCTCGACCTGTTCTCTCACTGGGACCGGCGGTCAGGGTTCAGGAACAAGACCCGGGTGAAGCGTACCACAGCCTCGGCGTCAGATTGGTGGAGTCCACATACTCTCCCCACAGGCAGGCTTCTCCGCCTATCACCAGCTTGTTCTGGGCATCGGTCCCTGCGTAGAACATCGTTATTAAATTGGGGATTTTCACAAATCTAAAATATTAAGAAATATATATTGTGGCTGGGAGCTGAAGAGCTTTCACTGAAGATATATTAGAGCTACGCAATATTAGCAACAACAACTTGGTCGTTAATATCGGCCATTTGCACATCATCGATGCGACATGTATACACGCCGGAATATATTCACGTAGAAATTGGTTTGACCGCTGACCCTTGAAGTCGAGTGGCTCCACCTTGTAGTAGTGCTGCCAGTCCTGCCCGTAGCTGATGTAGTCCAGGTACCACGGGGCGGAGAGTATGGTGGTGAAGCCGGCCGCTGTCACGTTGAACAGCTCCTCCTGCAGCCTGCTGTTTATCCACACGTTCACCACCGTGTCGGGCTTCAGCTGCGGGAGGCGGGACAGACAAACCACGCGTGTGGTTAGCGCGGCACAGAGCACAATCATTTTAAAAAAACGTACACTTTGGTTGCACGCCGAAATGTCATCAATCCGGAACATGCACGTCATCATTCAAAGTCAGTACAAAAATGTAGTGGAGCGGTTTCTTGGAAGTACCTTCACGCCGTTGTCAAAAACCTCCTGCCATATCATGTAGCCTTTCTTCGTTGTAGCCACGATATCCAAGATGCTGTAAGAAGAAGAAGAATTATTATTAGGTATTCACAGAGTATCTGTGGATACCTATTGTTATTGCGTGAATTGTTATTCTGATATGGAAACGCCCATATCTCAGAGTTTGCCTGGGCAAAAGTTTTCAAATTTGTCCAACATATATGTATCCCGGTAAAGCAGGTCTCCAAAAAGTCTGGGACGAATTCGCCTATAGAGGGCGCTCTAATTTGCGGTCAAAGTTAAACGCTTGGCCCCCCGATGGCTGAAAATTTCTGAAACTTGCTATATAGGCCTTATTTGACATGCTGAACATTTTTGCCAATTGGACCCATAAGGTCCGTCAGGATAGATTTTTCTGTACGGTGAAAATTTTGTGAAAAATTCAAAAATCTTCTTCTACATAACCACAAAACCAAATGACTCAATATTTGGTGTACATGCTCTATGGACTTCTCACAGTCTTCTCACAGTCTAAACTATGTAGGTGTGGTATGATGAAGAAAAAGATAAAACCAAAAGGGGTTTTCACAGTCTAAACGATGTAGGTGTGGTATGAGGAAGAAAAAGGTTTCGATGGAAAACGTCATGAGGTCAAGGAAAGATGGACTACTAAAAGCGCATCTTCGATACTTCGCCCGTTCATACCATGTTGTTTCATGCAGGCTATATAAACGTGGACAACCTGGTGAAAATGATTAATTCATTACCAAGGTTTGAATTGAAATAAGAGAAAGGGGGTGGGGGGGCGCTGGCAGCGCCCGCCACCCCAGCCCGGTGGCGGGCGCTGGGGTCGGCGGTGCACAAGTGTGAATACCTATACCAAATTTGGCACACTTGTCAGAGGATAATGTCTCTATAAGCATACCAAGTTTCAAGGCCCTGGCACCTAGTGAAGCACAGCTGTGATTGATAGAATAATGTTCGCAGATGTAAATAGATTAGTTTCCGCATAACTCGGCCCTTTGACTTTTTTTTAAAATTATTCATAGTATTGTTAATCAGACATGTCAATAGAGCAGGACCACCAAAAATTTAGTCATTTAGCCTGTTCAGCATGTTCAGCATGTCAAAAATGTCCTATATACCAAGTTTCAAACATTTTTGTCCATCGGGGGGGTGGGGCTGAGCGTTTAACTTTGACTGCAAATTATACGCCCCCCCTATAGGCGAAGTGGTGCATAGCGCTTAGCTGAGCACTTA
>OMNO01056914.1:0-17570 GCA_900303215.1 Trachyrincus scabrus
CAGGATGACAGCCAACAGGAACTCTGATTAAACACTTTAAACAGCCCAGGGGGACGTCTCTGAGCCATATACCCCCGTAGCCCTCATCATGGGGGTCAACGAGTGGCACACGGGGAGACTTTGATTGTGTGTGTGTGTGTGTGTGAGGGGGGTGCACTCAGGTGGGTACAGTACCATGCTGTTTGAAGTGGGAGATAATTGCAGGGTTGGAGGAGAAAAGTGGAAACAGTGGACGGCATCAGATCCCCTTTGGTAGAAGAAGATTACTTGGAGATTATTTGGAGCTGGGGAAGATTTCAGAAAGTTAGATCAGAGGGGGAAATGACACTGATATGCGATAATAACAAGCCTGAGGGAAAGTACAAAGAAACAGAGTCTCTGGCAGATGGGGATTTCAGTGGGCTGTACGCCTGCCTTTATTGTGAGCCAGATTCCTGAGTCAAGGTTGGCTTTTTCTGCTGCTGTCAATTTTGCTAATCCTACACTTGTTCTACGTCTTACTAAATATTTGCAGACAAGTTCCAAAAGTATTGTCAACCACTTGTGAGGCAATATCTCAATATGCACTAAATATTACAGTATTACGCGGCAGACAGTACACTCTTGTTAATCCTTATGGTAAACACGTGAACAGAGATGAACAAACCACTGTAGCAAATTGAGATATATTAATGCATTAAAGGCCTGACCCTAAATCCCACGTGTTAATCTTAGCTGGGATTCAGCCTGACATAAACGTATATTTTACACATCTGGGAGAATAATAAGTTTGGTTTCAGTGCAAATGGAAACAAAAACTTGATTTGCCATGGTTTCACCAGCAGGCTGAAGTGTGATGTGTGTGTGTGTGTATGTGGTTAGGGGACTGGGGCTAGCGTTGTGATGGAAGTGATTTACTGTTTCATTGGGGTCACGCAGGATCACAGCGGTAGTACCATACATTCCATTCAGTCAACTCTTGTGCCACTCAGCGCCTACATGAAACACAGGCCGAGAGAGGGCGAGAGAGAGAGAGAGAGAGAGAGAGAGAAAGAGAGAGAGAGAGAGACAATGAGTTTATGATGTGTGTGCACCTTGAAAAACTAAACGAAAAAGACAAAAAGAGAGCGATGTCTCCCAGGAATCTATGCGAGAAAGGAAAAACATTTACAAGTAATTGTGGGGGTTTGCTCGTCTGGTAAAAGCCTTTCCTTCTTGGGAGTATTTTAGCGGTGAGTCACTAGAATAACAAACCGAGGCCGACGGCTTCACAGGGAGACAAGTCTGATCAGGGGCCAGGACAGACAAAAGCATCAGTTTATTATTACACAGCATCTCAGCGTGTCTTAATGACTTAACACGGGAAGAAACAGGATTCTCTTTATCTAATAAAAAACGCTTCACAGGATGAGACCGGAATGTAACTGGAGCAAGTACAAGGGTCAAATCTGTACTTAACATGGAAAAAGGGGATCTTTAATTCATATCCCTTGTCAGCTCTGCATCAAATCACGTTCCACAACCCCCAAGGTGGAGATGAAGCTGTTCATTTGGGGGCACAGTTTAGGAGAGATTTTTTTCTGACAACCATGACTTAATGATTTGTCACCTTCCTTCCTCCTAGCGAATAGAGAACAGTGGGCCTTATCGTGTTTAGTCTGTTGTGAAGGCGGCTCCTTGCTTCCTTCTCAACGCCCGTGGAGCCCGGCTACAGTTGTTGGCTGTGGCGGGAGGGCCGGCCTTCGAGGACACAGTCTGTGCCTCCAATATGGGAACCGTCGAGGCAAACAGAGATTTATGTCCTTTGACAGGAAGCACATCGTTAGAGAATGACAAGGATTAAACGAGCGACATGAAACATTTTTGAACTCATTGTCTTAAAAAAAAACACGAAGAAGAAAATAACATAGCAATAACAAGATAATAGATGAATAAATAAATAAAATTCATAAGTACAATTTTTTGACAGTTTCCTCCTCCCTGTTTGCTTTGGATGACTTTCTAGAATGTTCTCATTCCTGTACAAAGCAGTGGGTGTAACATTGTCAGCATATTACACAATAGCAATGACAGAATATTTAAACTGCCATTAGAATGTGTTCTAAAACAACGTTATCTCTTTTACTTTGCAGGTGGCTGTGGACGCCAAAGGATATCAACCGCTTTTGGGATTGTTAGATTCTGTCTATCTCTATCAAAAATATGATAACTTGATCTCCAGCCTGGCACTTACACTTACGTTAATGTTCCCTCACCCGGAGTAAGAACCATCTCCCCTTGACAGACAGACCCTCAAGCACCGAAGGAACTTGTGAACCTGATATTAGCGCTCGGTTACTTGGTTCATGACAGGGCCTGAATTGTATTGAACTGATATCTCGGAAGCCTGTTCACCTACTAGATAGGCCTTCATAGACCGTGTCCCTCTTTGTAGTTATTGTTTTTGTATCGTTTTCCCTTGAAAAAAGGATACAAATACAATGTGTGGGCAAGCCATTGGGATGAAGAGAACAACCATGATCTGGTGTCTGACATAGAGGAGGAACAGAGGAACATCTGGGCTAGAGGAACCAAAGGGAGAGCGACACAAACAGGGAGAATCGGATGGTTTCTCAGCCTTCTTCGCTGGATTTGCAACAGAGCACATCCCTGTTGTGAAATTTTCTTGGCACGCGTCCATGGGAACTCTTCCAGAGTGCCTCGGAGCAGGCTCTCTCCTGGGAGGTCCTGTTAGATTGTGAATAATACAGCGCAAACACCAAAAACTAAGAGCGCACTTCTCTCATCAACGTTGGGCTGGCTGGCTACAGGACAACCGTCGCTGGGATTACTGATGAGAGAAGACCCATGACAGGAAGAAGAAGCAACCCAGAGATTTGAATCTACTCCTCCTCCCCCCTTGTTGTGCTTGGTGTTGTAGTTTTTTCTGGTACTTTCCGACTAATTCACTGCTCGTTGTGGAAAGACCAAGTTCGTCTAAGTTCCACTTCAGGATTGCTATTCTTTTTTCTTTTTAACTGTGTGAGGAAAAGCAGAATATAAAAGCCGTGAGGACTCACTGAATTGAACGGCTGGAACCAAACTCTGTGTGTTACCTTAGCCGGCGGTGGCTGCAGTGGTTTCTCAGGCAGCAGCCATACTGTACTCGGGACGAGAGATGGAGAAAGGACATGTATTAGTGAGGAGAGGGGTGAGCTGGAGTCCAGGTGGGGGGAGGAAGTCTTCATTCCAAACAACGCAGGACATGCAGGATACCTCCAACATCAGCAGCAATGCACCATGGGAGAAGTGCGGATTCCAGGGACAACAAACCCTTTGCCCGGACACAAAGCAGTTATGCCGCAAAACGAGTAAGTATCGCATCTCTCTGTGTGTGTGTGTGTGTGTCGGTGTGTGTGTTTCATATGTCTGTATCACGGTTGTTTCCTTTGTTTGTTATCTTGTAGTATATTCAAGGAGCACATGCTGCATAGAGTACGTTATATACACCTATAGATACAGCAGCTGTACATACACAGTGACATACATAAGAAACAAGAGAAACTGTTGAAGTTAGCAGTGGACGCATATAGGGACGAAACAGATACTGCCCTGCTTTGTCAGAGCGACTTGAGACAGTGAAACATCTGTTTCTGTGCCTTTAAAAATACAGACAGCCCCGAACAGCGATGGAAATGCAATCATGCCCCACATTTAAAGAGTCACGTCAACATTTAACTTCGCCAGCGACAGAAACGGTCTAACTTGCGGGAAAAGAAAAAAAAAATCCATAATAACATCTTAAAAACCGACCTTTATACTTTCACAGCTGTTCACTCTGAAGTATACGACGATGACAGTTAAGCACCGAAAAGGAAAAAAGAAATGAGAGATGGGCAAGTCGTTAAATCACAATGTGAAGGAAAAAAACGTGTAGTACACAGAAGATAATTACCTCTGTGCTGTGAAAGTATTGTCTGAACAGATGGGGCTAATCAGGGGAACTAACAAGACATTGTGCTCCAAGGAAGTATTGGGCTGAGGGCCAGAAAAATAAGAGTCAGTCAGTTTAGATATGAATCTCTTATGCTATACCTGCTACTCCCAACCTCTCCCGGTCACTGATTGCTTTTCTATGGATGAAAACAATGAACCCTTAAAGTAATCATAGCTAACATTGATCAACTAAATATAGTGCAAAGCGTCGACTCCACTCCATAATCAGCCCTTTGTACCGGCAATTCCACTGTAGTTCTACGGCCGTGCACCAGGGGCTGGTATTTCATCTGGTCCCCCGGACTGTGTCGGGGTCGGGTCACATTCAGTCTGCTAAACCCCTATTAATCTGTGTGTTTTCAAGCCGCTTCGCAAATCACCCGCAGGGCCGGTAGTGTGTCATCCCGCTCACCCAACTGCTGTCAGCCAGCAAAAGACAACATCCGACGGGGGTAATCTGAGCTTTGATAGACAAATCCCCCGCAACCAACCCTTCCCACCCTCACTCCAGCCAGTTTGAGGGAGGGAGTTTTCCCATATGAGTGCTTCTGAAAGCAGGGAGGCAACTCAGGGAGGATGATGATGATGATGATGATGATGGTGATGATGACGATGATGATGATGATGGTGACGATGATGATGATGATGGTGGTGGTGATGATGATGATGATGATGATCATGGGAACAGGGAGGAAGACAGAAAAGAAGTAGCGAGAGCCAGGTGCAGAAAAGGGAAGGCCACAGTGAGAAGGGCAGAGGGAGTGAATTACAGAGGGCTAGTGAGAGTCGTGTGTCATTGCCTGGGGGGCTGAAATGAAATGAGGACAGCCCAATTCCCCCTTGGGTTGTCAGCTCAAAAAACACTTGAATTCATTGTAAACAAACATGTGAAGGGCAAAAACTACTTGGCCAAGAGTGCTTCCACAATAAAGATCCACAAATAACGACTTTCGTGTAGACTGAGAGGACATGTGAGGTCAAGCTTATGAGAGGTGTTAAGCTCCTGGAGGCATAGCATTCATTACATGCAGTCCATTTCGGATAAACATTGGCTTCCCTGTCCATTTGTCAATTGACTGTCTGAGACAAAGGTCGCTATATTGGGAGATGTGAAACAGACAAGTCGATATCTTTCATTGATTTCCGGCTACAACTTTCCAACTCACGCGAATAACAAATAATTCCAGAAGTGTATCAATGTCCTCTGGGCGAGCGTCGTCTCGTGGACTACCAGCCTACGTGTTGAACTTGACTTGTAGCAAAGTTATAGGCCGAGCTGCGTTCTAAAAGTTTGAGGCCAATTTAGTGAGCGTTTTATTTCCAGCCAACAAAACCCCTCCCAAGCAAGTTGCACTGCTAAGCACGTTGGGCTGGGGATAAACTCTAGAAATACGATCCGCCGTCGACTGGAGCTGCAGGAGGGGTGTGAAGGTATCAGACGCACTTCAGCTGGAGACGCTGCTGGAAGCGCTGCTGCTCTGAATTCCGTCAAGGTCTTTGTTCGTATGAAGGTAAGAGGAACAATAATAGTGACTTATGTGTAATACGTCAGCAAACTCAAACGTAGCAACTTCAGAAAGTTCGAGCGAAGTTAAAAAAAGAGAGAAAAAAAGTCGCGTTTTCTTTCATCTATGTTGAGATGCGGTAAACTTTAACTTTGTTTCTCCATTTTAAATACTGGGGTGGCAGTTTTAATTAAAATGCGTGGTATGATAAATAATGAAAACAACCGGGCAACCTTCTTGGTGCAATTCACGGGAATTGAAATGTTATCCGAGGCTATATTCTACCATAAAGCCCACACAGGATGACGCCCGCATCTCTAATGATTAAATGATGATGAGGATGATTATTGGCTTATTCATCGCTGTGAAGGCTTACATTAAGTGGATCAATCAACGCAATGTTAAATATTGAACGTGGCCTATACTTCATGTGGTATATGGTTACACGGTATATTTTCTTCTCTTCTGAGACATGATATATTAATCAATGGTGGAATTTGCACCTGCATGTTACTGGTGCCATCTGGCATCCACCAGAGGCAGTGGTGGCTGTAAGCATAGCTCACTGGTTGTATATGTTACTGCAAAGTAGCACTTGCACGTCTCTTTGTAGCGTGTGTTCGTTGTGTTTATGATGAAACGGCCAGTAAAAGTCTTTATTGGGAGGGGGACCACACCGCGACAACCTTGACAGGCAGCACACTGGTTGAGACGTTGGCTCTGCTCCTCAACACGGTCTATTAAAGCTAGTAAAGGCTTGTTTTGTTGACAGTGGATTGACTTGTATGTAACCCTTCAGTTGAGATAGGTGGCTGCCAGTATGGCTGTCTTAGGCCCACTGCATTGTCTTTTTTCTTTACTGTGTTGGAAGCAACGGTTGTTTTTTGTTGTTGTCGAGCTGGTTGTGATATTGTTTAATTCCCTTGTTGACAGACAAGGTCAATTAACAAATTGTAGAACAACTGCTGGTTTGGAGTTGACACTTCATGGACGGGGAAATCATTATAGTAGTTACAGCAGCATAGTAACGGAGCAAAATAGATGGGCCTACAAAACAGAGAGCACTCCTCAAGTGAAGTGCAAAGTTCACTGGAGGAGTGAGGTGCAAATTTGATTGGAGTTCACTGAAAAGTAACATTTCCAAACCCAGACCCTTTGTTGTGAGTTAAATCAATCAACTTTGTCCGTAAAATCAAACACAGATAGCCTACACATTTCTCATGTTTGGCTGGAAAAAGTTTTTCTATGATTTTCTATGAAACCCTGAGCCAGGAAAATGTGTGTTCTTAATAATAACCATGGAAAAGCTTACCAGAGAATGATAAAGCTACATTTATTTTGACAGCATTCAAATATATTCATTGACGCTTTGGTCTGGCTCTATTCAGTCATCAAAAGGAGAACAATTATTGAAATGATTTCAGATATTATCCAGGGCAATTGCTTCATGAGATTTTATGTTTCTTACCTGCTGAAAACGACCTCAGCCACGCAATATAGTAGTAATCTTAACCAGCTCTTCTCTATTAATATGAAATAACTAAATAAAATACTAGGAATAACTAAATAGTTACTAACTAACTATTATAATTGATCTTGTTATTAATCATATGTATTCCATAGTAATAATTGTTGATATAAATAATCCGGACACTATACCATACCATACCTTTTACAGCACTCAAACTTGAAATATTGTAAAATAATAATAATAATTTGTATAGTACGGGGGACATTTTATGTTGCTTTTGACCGTACAGTTATTATTTCACTTATGAACCGTAGCCATGAAGACCTTGACTTAAGAAGAGAAACCAAAGGCATTTTGGAGGCTTAGGCAGGGAATTTTCACAGCAGTCTAGGAATGCTCTGGGAGGGACTAGAGCAGATGGCAGAGGAAATGGCTGTACCGACTGGAATGGCTGAGCCCACACAATCACTACAGTCATTTTCAGGCAAGATGTGTTATTCTATGCTGTATTTCTCTAAGACTGATACATCTGACTGCAAAGTGGAGCGATTTCCCAACTAAAATAAATGAACCACAGTGTACATGAGTCCAGTGCATTTTAAATGAACGTATGTGTAATATGGATGTGTCTTTGGTGTAGTCCAACTATTGTTTGTCTACTAGTTTGTTGAGTAAAATGACCAACCAGGCTGTGCTGTATTTTGTATTTTTTTTTACATTGGTCGAAAATCAAACAGGACTGTGGAAAAAACTAACAAAAAACAATGAAAACCACATGGCACAGAAACAATGTTGTGGGTTTTCCTCCCCAGACTTGTTAAGACTGTGTCCTTGTTAATGCTCACTTTAATTACATTTACAAGCGTTCTTTTGAAACCTCCTTTTGGAATATTTTGAGAGCACTGTCTTTATTGAATAAGGGACAAAATACACGAAACAAACATTTTATAGACCCATTGTTGAGGTTAGCATCTCTGAAACATTGCAGACGTGTATTTGTATTGATTTTTGTGGTTCTGGACTGAGCTTTTACAGACAAATAATGCGTCTCCTGTCACGGGTTGTTAATTGAATTGTATTTATTTTTTTCGTCTGGTTTCCTTGTGCTCTGTCTCTAGATCTTACCCGGAGTGCCAGTTTGTCAGAGAAGGAGCTGAAAGAAGCTCGGGTCAGGAGTCAGATTATTGCCACCCAGCTCACCGTACCCACCAACTCCAACTCCAGAGGTGTGCAGCTCTTCAACCGACGCAGGCAGAGGGTCAACGCCTTCACGCTGGAAAGTGGCGGAGAGGTGTCGGCTGACGACACAGCAGAGAATGTTAAAGCCTTCTCTCCGTGTGATAAACTCGGACGGGCGGAAGGAAGCGGTAAGCAGAAGGACCGAGAGCTGAACAGCAGGAACAGCCGTGCTACCAAGCCGCTCTGGTCACCCACTGCCAGAATACACCAAGCAGGGGATATTATGGAGGAGACAGCCGAGCAGTTCCATGAGGTAGAGCAGATAAAGACCAGCGTTCCCCAGGACCGACACTTTGTTCCGGTTAATGGAGGGGGGGCATTGGAGGAGGAGGAGGAGGAGGAGGAGGAGATAAAGTTCAGGAATGAGGAGGCAATAGACCGAGAGCTTGGGGATCTGCAGGAGAATGTCACGGTCGATATCGCCCCCGCAAATGATAATACCTACTCAGCTCAGCTGGAACGAACCCAGGCAGAAGAGGACACAGGTAGAGAAATGCCAGAGCTTGCTCCTCCAGTTAACAGCTGCCACAGGAAACTCTCCGGCCCTGTGCCGTCGACGAAGCAGCCGACCATCATCAACAGAACTGCCAGGCCTTTTTTCTCTCCGATAACAGTGCAGTCTCCTGAGGCTATTCCAACAAGTGCCGTCGTGGACACGCCCCCTGCCCCTTCATACGCCACTCCGCCGCTACCCGCCTTCACCGCTCCCCTTCGGGCCGCCTTCTCCCCTCCACCTCCGCCTCCTTCCTACCCGATGCCCCCTCTACCAGCCTTCACTAACCAGCCTCCACAGACCTACTCCAGCCCCATGTGCATGTCTCCGATCATGTCCCCTATACCCCCTGCGGTGTCCCAGTACACCGCCACTGTTCCTTCTATGTCTTATATGTCTGCTCCCACTGACCCAACAGGGCCCTATTATGGGGCCCCGGCGGTCCCTGGGCCCCATGCGTTCGTCCCTCAGCCGATCGAAGAGAGGAAATCGATGATAAAAACCGGGATCCTCGAGGAGATGGCTGCCAAGAGATCAACCGCTAGGAAGTCAATGTTCACGTTCAAAGACAAGCCGGTCGTGGCTCCTAACCCCGAGCTGCTCTCGCTAGTTCAGGGAGTGGACGAAAGGAAGAAACACGGACACAGAGCCGTGCCTGAGCCCGGCTCTGAAGAAGAGCTTCTTGCTCTAGGTGCCGAGGCATCCAACTTCCTGGTAAGGAAGCACGAGATCTCAGAGGGAGCTGCTGCTCCAGAATGGGCCTCTAGCCTGAAGACCTCCAGGACCCGTGCGAGAGAAGAGCACAGGCCAGAGCAGACTCTTACCAATGCCTCAGGAAAGGGGGCTGAGCTTTTTGCAAAACGCCAGTCCAGAATGGAGAAATTTGTGTTGGAGAATCAGAATGCAAAACAGGATCGGTCTCCCTCCCCCACTATGTCTCTACCGCCATCTTGGGTCTTCCCGTCAAATATGCCTGGTAGGGTCAAAGCCATTGCCAAAAACTCTGAAATGTCCACTCAGCTCACACAGACCCTACAGGCCCAACAAAAAATCAAAAGAAAGCCTAGTCAAGCACCTGCTCCACCGCCGGTTCCAGAAAGCCCTCCTCTGGAGAACGGCTGCACCAAGATAGAAATGGACCTCTCAAGGCACCAGCCATACCAATTAAAGTCTTCCCTCTTCATTCTCAACCCCATTAAAGACCCCATTAGTACTTTACCAAGAGCGGCACCGGCCGCGAGACCCCATATTCCCACCCAGTCCTTCTCCAGGCCGACCTTCCTCCCCAACAGCTCTCCATCCCACTTCAGTTACCAGGCGACGCACAGCTCCTCCCAGTGCATGTCTCCATGGTCTCCCCTCAGCCCCACAGGACGGATGGAGTACCCTGCTAACTACGGAGCTGCCCCAACCCACGGCCAGCCAAGGATTAACTCTCCGGCTCTCTCGGCTGTCTCTCCAGAGCGTCCATCTTCCTCGCGGTCGGGCGTTCAGGCACCAAGACCCATGTTTTCTGCAAGGAAGGCTGGGATTGAGCCCCAGGTCTGGAGACCCTCTCTGTACTATTATTAGTTAATGTGATTTCCCAAGTGGGGCATCAGATCGCACAGGCTTTATTTTAACAGTTGTGCATATAATATTAGTTACCCAAGTGTAACTAATAGTTTTAATGGTGTTTTACACTGCACTTTATCTTGTTTTCTTGTGCAAGTTATAAAATAAGAAGCTTTTTATAGGATACATTATGAAAATAGGCAGCTCTTATTATTGCACAGTTCAAAAATATGCAATTTTAAAAAATAAGGAATTTTATTTAGCTGAATTTGCATAATTCACAATTTGAATTTGAAGGCTGTTAAATACTTACTTCAGTTGTTTTACCTCAAAGTATTTGCCCATCAGGATGAGGTTGCTTTATGAAGTACTTTGGCAGATGGTCTGGCATCTGGTTTATGAGCCATCATTTGCAATTTAATATGTGCTGGCAGACATGAAAGTTGCTGCAAGAGGAGAAATTGTATGCCTCTGCCTCTACAGGCAAAAGTATTTAACTTGCAAACAGCTCGTTCTGTTACCTGTGCCTACTCTGGATTCTGTGTTGTTTGTGTTGTTGTTAAAGAACACATTATACTGCACATGTCATTAATATAGCAATACTTTTACATGACAATATTTTGTACATTTTTGTACACAAGAACTATATGGATAACTACGTAGTTTAATACAACACAATTTAAAACAACTACCATATAATGCCTATTATGTTTATCGCTGCTTCTTACAACTTTTTCTATTCTATTTGTGAATCCTAATTCACTATTTTCCTGCATCTACTATCACCCTTTATTCTTCTGATTTATATTTCATCTCTCTTGGCTGAATTTCACTTGTGTCTGTTCTCTGATTAAAGCTTCTCCTTACTACTGTGACTTTCTGACTTCTTTTCTTGCTTTCACTTTTATTAATTCTTTGACTTTCAACATACATTTTTTCTTTCTTTTTCTTATTGACTTTCCTATTTTTCTGAAAATCTGCTCTGACTGTAAGAATGTTATTGGACATCTGCTGAAGTAGGCAAGTACTCAAAAGAAATTTAATTGAAACACCACTGAAAGGTGTGTGTGTGTGCGTGCGTGTGAGTGTGTGTGCGTATGTGTGTGTGCGTGTGTGTGTGTGCGTATGTGTGTGTCCTGATTACCATTCCATAACCATTTCCTGCTTTCATCTTAATACCCTAAGCTTCCTTGATACAACCTTCTTTGATACATAACAAGGCAATAACAAGTCTTTCTGATCATAGCAATTTTCACAAACAGTTGTATTAATGTACAAAGTAGAAATCCATACACCCCCAAGTAAATGTGTATCCTAGAACTTGCAGGAATGTAACTTCATATTCCTGTAAAGGTTAGCTAACTTCAAAGGGCCAAATTACAGTAACCGGAGAGATGCTAAAACTAGGCCTGTGTCAGAGGGGCAACGCGCTAATTATTACGATAGGACTCGGTTTCAACCCTTAAAATAAATTTGGTCATGCCCAGCTATGGAATAAAAACACAATAAAAGTGAAACAGCTTCTTGGGTTGGGTTGACAACTGTCAGGATCGTTATCAATACAACAATCAGAAGCTGATCAGAACACCTTTTTAATCATCATCATCCATTTTAACAACACACATCAAAAAGATACTTTTTGCACCACTTCGATGCCGTTTTTGTCTAAATCTGCATTTGTTGTTTTCCAACAGACCAAGAAGCAATCCTCCACAGTCTCAGCGCCCAGCGAGACTCCTCCCCTGACCCGGGCGCCCAGCCTGGCCAGGCGTTTCAGCAGCCCAGAGAGCCCCGTCCTGGGTGTCTGGTCCCCGGGCCGCCCTGCCAACAAGCCCTCCCTCACGTCCCCCGTCTCCCCCCAGTGGGGTTCAAGATGCCAGTCTCCAGCTGTCAACCAGAGTACACAAGCCTCTGCCAACACCACCGTGCCCCATTCCAAGCCCTCCCAAACGTTTACAGCCTCCTCCCCCCTGTCTCCCCCCTGGGGCTCACGCTGCGCATCGCCCTTCAGCGCTCCGAGCAGCCTCCCGCCCTCTACCGGTAAAACTCATTACGCGTCCAGCGCGACCTCTCCCGTCTGCCTATCCAGAGACGCGCGCTGCATGTCTCCCGTCGTGAGCAGTCTAGACTCTAAGGCCAACCATCGCCTCCTGGCCAAGAACATCATCAACGCGGCCAAGCGTAAGAATAGCCCGTCGCCCGGCGCCCTCAGCGGCCACGGCCTGCCCATCTCTCCCCTGGGCGTGTCCCACCACGGATACGACTGTGGCAAGCCCCCCATCTGCCCCTTCGAGACCCGGTCCCTGGGGGCTCAGTCTCCTACGTTCATCAGCCCCCCTCCCACCCCGACCCAGCGGATCTGCTCCCCCGTCAGGTTGTACAACAGCCGCTCGCTCACCGACTCCGATGCGTCGGTGGAGTCGGAGGACTCGGGCCTGAGGTCCCCCGGCTTGCGCACCTACAACACCCGTCCCCGCGGCTGGGGCGGCAGCCTGAGGGTGAAGAGGGGCAGCATGTCCACTGACCTGTAGCAGGGTCCTGAAGCACCGGAAGTGGGACTTTTATTTTGAAGCCTTCGCCAACAGGGCAGTCTGGGGTGGCCTCCAGAGACTCCTCTCAACCATGAGACCAACAACACGACCAAAGATAAAATACTAATGCAGTTTGATATATAGAATATTTTGACCTGTATAAATCGCTTTAAAGGAGATTAAGGGACTCAGCATGATTTAACAGTTATACCCATCTGGTAAATAACGTAACGTTATGTAATACTCGTTTGGAAATACAAAACCCTCTCAAGAACACGCATTGCAGTTATTGCAGATGTGGTTTCTTATTCTGTGGGTATCAAAAAACTAAACGTAAAGGTAAAAAAAACCAAAGATATTATAATCGAAACAGTGTTATATATTTTCTTTCTTATAGCCTCTTGACTTATGCAGTCATGATATAAGATATACGTACTGCATATTCATTATTCTTTTGATAACTGATTCAGGAAAATATCATGAATTGACATGTTTGCTGGCCTGACACAAGTCTAAGTGGTTTGAGTTGAATACATTTAAATCATCTAAAGAATGTAAGAAGTTAAGAATATGTAAATATGTTGCTTATTGGACTGTATTTTCATCAACTTTAAAGTTGAGTACTGTAAATCAAAAGAGAATAGGGGGCCTTCGTCATCCATGATAGAGTTATGATTCGGTTATCATATAAATCTGCATTCCATAGCCTTTTAACATAAAGGTTTAATAAAGTATGCCATCGTGGTACTGCCATTATAACGAATGGCCAAAATATTCATCATATTTTTTTGTATTTACAAATAATACAAAAAATACCTTCTTGTGTATAATTTGTGCTGTGCAATAACGCATCTACAGTATCACAATGTATGTTTTTATGTTCTGTATTTTGTGAAATGAATGTATAGCTTTAAAGAGAACGAATATAAAGAGAGGATAATAGGGGAAATGAGAATGACAGAGGGAAATATAGAATGTTATGCAGTTATTTGGTGGGGCATTATTGTCAATGAAACACTGTTTCCATATTTCTGCAAAAAAGGGAACCTTATATTGCTGGAATTCCAAATAGTGCTAAATTAACAATATATTGATTCCATTATTGACAGTTGTTTGTATATGTTTACCTATGCATAGATTTGCTGAAGTTTACTTTAAATTGTTGAAATCGGGCCATATGGATGTTTATGGTCTGCAAAGGAAACTGTTGATAACTAACAAAACATGGTTATCAATACCAAAATGCAGACGACCTTGGAGGCTTGGGTGTATTCCAGTTTGACAGAAGGTTGACAGAAGGTTGTGAGGATAGAATGAAAGGGTTTTGGGATGATGGTATGTCTTTCACATGCATACATAAATATAATGCACATGCTCTTGCTTTTCTTTCCAGTTATTATTTGATTTGCACTTATTCCATCATTTCATTTTCAAAGACAAAAGTTATCCTTGTCAGCCAATATCAAATATGTTACATTCACATTCAGGCATCATCCGTTTTAATGCACACATGTTGAGTCAGCGTGTCATGTTGTTGCAACTTCCAGCAGATTGCAGGTGACTTTCTGTTTAAGCATAGTCACTTTAGCAATTCCATCATGCTTAACACAAGCACATAGGCAAGTGCCCACTCCCCTGTTCTCTGACACGTAAGCCAAAAGCATCAGCAGCACATTGCTAAATATTTACATGCATCATCAGAGTGACAGGGGCACCTGCGGTGCTGACTTGCTCGCCTCAGCAGGTATAACTCACCGACATGGATTGGTTTCCACCGGATGAACTTACACGCATGCCGAGCACAAGTAACCATTCTGTCGATGTTATGACTTTATCCAAACAGGATTGAAATCTAATATGGATGTATTGATTGTCAAGTTTCTTGTTCCAGGTTATAAACCTGGCTGTCTAAGTGAGCACATAATAAAAATAAGTGAGGACACCAGTTTCATGTTCAGTTATTGTGTTACATTCCCTGCGTTCGTTTATACGGAAAATAGCCCTCATCTGTTAATTTAATTTAAGGATACGTGTACACGACATTTAACATAGCTATATTTAGGTAACTTAATTTAATAAAGCATCTAATAAGATAAGGCCTCATGTAGTGTATTTCTTTATAGGCTAATTCATATCCAACGCATAACTTTGACCTTCGATCATAACAAACACCTGATTAATTTGGACCTCATGACTTATTTCATATAATAGGTGTTCTGTATTACACAATTTTATTACACCTTTTAAATAAAAAAACAAAAAACAACGCACTGATATTTGTGATACACCCCAAACGTATAGATGTATTTCTCATGGGATTGAATGTAGGAATCAATGCTACACATTCTAATGATTATGGCATTATCTTTTTCTTTTCTGGGTACCCTATTACCAAGTAGGCCTATTCAATGTTCAGTATTCTTTACACAAGCATTTAAGGTGATCAAGAACAACCCAAACCAATATCTACATAGGGTCATAGACTGCCATCTGTAGGATTGCAGATATAAGTTGAAATAGACCTACATTTGTAAATACAATCATTTCTGTTGCAAGTTTTTGTTGTCAATTTATCAGAATTCATAGTGTGTCCACAACTAACTAGTCTACTTAGGGGAAATGAGAATTTAACATGAAAGGTGAACATGATATTTGACATGATTTAGCCTACATTGCTCGGATATCTGACTATCTATCTACATTTCAGAATGAAAATAACAACAATTATTTGTGTTATCCAACACATTGTCACAGCTGTATTATATTTCAGTACATAGGTCTAGGTTATACTACTAGGGCGCTAGAGGTCACTCTTGACTCTCCTAGGTCACTCGTCTAGGCAGAAGGGTGACGGCGCTACACTGAAGTAACCTCCTCGTTCCCAGGCGTTCTCATCTCACGACGGAACGCCTGGAACGGGATGCTACAAATTAGCGTTATTGGCGAGAGAGAGGGTGGGACTTTCCGTAACATGGGTTTAGCGGTGAGAGGCGAGAGAGAGAGGGAGGTTTATCAAATTCTTTGTCAAAAACGCCATATTTATTCTCCTTGCCGTTGTTGTTGTTGTTGTTCTTATTCTTCTTTTTCTTGGCATTTTCTTATTATCCTCGCTCCCGGGACGAAACTGTCGTACGCAGCTCATAGGAAGTAAGGGACCGGAAGTTGCGATGCGGCAGACCGGGGTAACGCTACAATTCAGGATCCTCTCTCAGAGTAACATTGTAGTGTTTCCATTGTGGTGTAGTGTGTTGAGTGTTTCCTTGTTTGACAGCAAGAGCTTGTTTTCAGAACACAACACAACACAAGGATGAGTTTCTCAGGCGATTAACGTTTTTAGCAACGGAAAAGTAGTATTTTACCCAACGAGGATCGTCACTCTATCAGTTTCTACATGCGATATCGGCTCAACGTTTAACAGTTATAGATCCCTCTGGAGTTGAACGTCTATGCATTCAATGCACTTTAGAAGTGTTTCTGGATTTGTTGTTGTTAGCTGCTAATGTTAGCAACAGAACTGCTAGCCACCTTAGCCAGCGAGCTAAATAGGTGGTTTACTTGAACGGACCTAATAGTGTTGCCAACAAGCTGCTTATCATTGGTTTTTAATGTTGGATAAAAGGCAAGTCGATGCCCTGGCTAATGGAGCCAGGTAACATTTGTTCCAGTGCTTTCAAAACTGCACATTTAGTTGAGCTTTTGGAGTACTCTTTAATTAGCCCAACTGGTTAGCTAGCTCGTGTGCTAGCGACTGCTATTTAAATAATGAGTAGAAAACCTCATCATTATAAAGGAGCCGAAGTAAGCTGCTGTGTCAAATATGTCTTGTTCGGATTCAACATCATATTTTGGGTAAGTTAAAGTTTTCCTGGAGTTACGTTGCTTTTCGACTGTGTGTTTCCTGTCAATGTATACATGCTCGTATACTTCACAACGCGCACGGAAGAAACCTCACTCATCGTGATTTCCCTGTAACTTCATTGTTTGACTGTTTTTAATTCAAACTGTCTGACAGAAGCTTGGTTATCATGAGTTAACTGCTTTGACATCTAGTCAATTATAGTTCTCATTAGTCTACTTTTGAAAACTCACTTTGTCAGTCAGGAAATTCACTGATACTTATTGACAGAGCTCCAGGGCGTCACCAGACCTGGACCGGTCGGTCAGAGATCTGTACAATAGGAAGCAGTCTCCCAGTGTAGAATATAGTATATGTATTAACACTCTTAATATATGCGTAACGCTTCTGGTGTTTCATTGTTGTGCATCAGGCCCGACATCTGAGCATGAAATTAACAATTAACATACTTCTCTGTTCTTCTCACTTTGTGTTTTTTATTTTTGTGTTTATATATATATATATATGTGTGTGTGTGTGTGTGTATATGTATGTGTGTGTGTATATATATATGTATGTATATATATATGTGTGTGTGTGTATATATATATATGTATGTATATATATATGTATGTGTGTATATATATATGTATGTGTATATATATATATATATGTATGTATGTGTGTATATATATATATGTATGTGTGTATATATATATATGTATGTGTATATATATATATATGTATGTGTGTATGTATGTGTGTATATATATATGTGTATATATATATGTATGTGTATATATGTATGTGTGTATATATATATATATATGTATATATATATATATTTGAAAAAAATGTCATAGTTTATACCCGCACTATTTGTACAAACTCTATGTTGTGTGTTATTCATGACGGTGGTCCGGTCTATGTTGTGTGTTAGTCATGTTGTGTTTAGTCAATTTCAAGACTATAAACCAGATGAACTGAG